>MDKI01086307.1:0-29763 GCA_005239505.1 Nicotiana paniculata | reverse complement strand
TATCTTAGATTTTGTTCTTATTGAATAAGGAGTCCTTCTCCAATTTCGTTTTTGCAATCTTTTAGATTAGAATATATCTCAATTTTACCAGAATACATATATCTCATGCATGGGCATCTCATGTGCCTTTAACTCTGCTGGTCTATGTCACCTGTGATGAACCTGGTTCATCTCGGAGTTCCTATCAATCTTCAAAACTATTTCCTTTCTTGGGCAAACAACTTCTAATGTGGTTTCCAAATAAAATAGTATTACAGGCTCAAAGGGGTTAACTATGATATATAACAATTAGGTGGGTAGAGCATGTATAGATATGGTTCAACAAAGAAATGCCTATATCACTTCCTAGACCAAATAAGACTTCCATTTCGCTTTGCAAACACACAAGGCAAGTTCTAGGCGTTAAAAGTTAGCACAGAATACACAAAGCCTCACTCACACATGGCACATGACTCAATTTAGGTTGGATCATCAGACACTCTGCTCAAGGTACTTAAGCCAAATTAAGAACACACATTTTAAGGCTTTCTCGCTAGAGTCAACTAATGAGTTTAAGTGTCACCCTAAAGTAGTCTATATTCAATTCTTTTCTCGCCTATAAGTTCCTAACTAAAAATGGATAAAACTAACTACACGCGGTTCAAATAAAAACCCTTGGAAAAGAACCGTGGTTTAAAGAAATACCAAGGGGAGTTGATACACTACTACAAACCAAAATCTTTTTGTTTTTTTTTGTTCGACTTTAGTCCCTTAAGAAACCCGTCGAGTGGTGTACATCGACGGGCCAAGTCGAAGTTAACTTGACAAACTAAACTACTAATCAAATACATACATACACAACAACAACATACACATCATTCCCCACCCCTCACTTAAAAAAATTGGCATGTCCCCATGTCAAATAAATTAAAGCAGAGTAAGGTAAAGGGACTTCCCTGGTACTCAGTCCTGATCAGAAAAAATGCCAGGATCGAGGCGACAAGCTCGTCCTAGCGCCCTCAGCCAACCCATAATCTTCTTCTCAGACTTTGCACTTTGAGTGGCCAGAGCATCAACTCTAGTACCCAAGTCCATGACCGAAGTGCGCAGCCCAGCCATATCCTGTACCAGAGCTGTCAGACGGGTACTCCGGTGGGCCTGAGATGGGCCTGCCTCATCAGAAATCTGCACCTGTGGGGGTGAGGCATGCATTTCCTCCTCCTGACCATCATCATCATCATCATCATCATCCGACTCATCCGAGGTGTCGCTTTGAACAGCTTTAGGTGCCACTGGGTCTTTCCCGATGGTTACTTTGGATGCCCTGAACACGGCCTCCTTTGGCACCAACCCATCCATGTTGGGTTCTCAGGAACTCTTGCTGCTCTGCACAATTTGGTGATCAGAGAAGGAAAGTAGAAACCATACTTCTTTTCAGTTGAGCGGATGAACATTTCTTCCTGGATAAGCCAGGCCACATCAAAATCATAACCATTCACAAAAAACCATATCGTTGTTGCCCTAGGTCCATTGACATCAGTGGTGTTGCTCGATGGCAGCAGACGATTGTTAATGAAGTTCAACCAACACTTTGCCTCCTAAGTGAGGGAGGATGAGTTCAGGGTGCACATAGTTTTAACCCATATTAAGTCCTTACATGGCACACATATGGTTTGGATGAAGAGGTTCCAAGTGAAAACCTTTTCTGATATGTCTGGTAAAAATCTTCAGCCCCATCGAAGATTGGCGACCTGTACACTCATCGGATGACCTCGTGTGAAGCATCCACTCCGGTTTGGCGCACCATGACAACCCGATTCTCATGCTCCAGGCAATTTGCATAAAATTCTCTGACCAACATCATATTGCCATTCTCCGGATCCTCAAAGAAGATTTCGAGCCGACGCCGCAACAATTACCGATACATGTTTGGGTTTTCTACATGAAGAGTTGCCCTGTCAATGGCCCTTTCGACCACATGCTTCTTTGCCGCCTTCGCACTAAAACTCTCTTGGGATTTTCTAGACACAAACCGCCTACTGTCAAACTGGCTCGAGCTAGCTTGTGCCCGAGATCTAGAAGGACCTCCTGATCCACTAGCCGAGGATCCTGTGGTCCGTCTCTTCCTGGATGGATTCATGATACCTGACAACACAAGTTCCACTATTAGTAAGGGTGTGAATTATGTGAACCCAGGGCGGTTACTCAGACTTCACCCGCACCAGGGTCACAATAGCCTTTAAAGCTCATAGGGGCAATTCAACAAACACCTAGTGTGTATATGGCTACAATTTAGCACAAATAACCCCATAGAGTTACAAACCCTCCCAAATCAACTACAATGGCCTCACACACCTATCTCTACCACAATCTACCTATAACACAAGAGAGTCAGGATTTTACCTCCACATTCTATACTAAAAAGAAGACAAATTTACTCAAAACTTTCTACCAAAAATATGAAAATAAACTATAAAAGAGAAAAGAAACAAATTCAAAAGGAAACACAAGGAGAGAGAAATTATGAACTTACTTGATATACTTGACTGATGGATGTGATGGATTGTTAATGAAGGAAGAGAAAGAATGAGAGCTTTTGGTGAGATGAGGAGAATGGAGGAAAGGGGCGTGAGTTAGGGATTTTGATTTGGGAGAGGGAGAGTGAAATTAGGATAAGGGGAAAGAGAATGGGTAAAGTGAGAGGGGTGGACGGGTGTTTTAGGTTAAGTGAGAGGGGTGGGGTTTAGAAAGAAAAAAAACTACTAACCTGATGCCACCCGACCGTGCCCAGCTCCGTGGTCGCGTCCGCGGTCGAGATCGATGGGCAGAAAACCCTTGAAACACCGGGCTCGGTCCGCGGTTGGGACCGCGGTTGCGGTGACCCAAAACAGTGAAACCTTTAATCACCGCGCCCGGTCCACGGTCGCGGTGACCAAAACAACGACCTACATATTTTTTTTTTAATTTTTACCTCTCCGGGGTTAGCTTTTGACGCCGACTCCTCCCGATGTGCACCAATTTTTCCTTGTACACTAATAGCCTGGTCAGTATCGTTCACATCAAATACACCAATGAAACAAAATAAAAACAAAAGAAGAACATGGGTTACCTCCCAAGAAGCACTTGATTTAACGCCGCGACACGACGCAGGCTCTAATCATCACTCTTCATTCGTGTTCTGGGGCTCTTCCAAAGTTATTACCACTCTATCCCCTTTTTATTCGGCCATTCCAAGGTAATGTTTCAACCTCTGCCCATTCACCGTGAACTTGTTTGTCCCATCTTCTGATTCAATCTCCACGGCTCCACTTAAGAACATTTGCACCACTCTGAAGGGTCCTGACCATCAAGACTTCAACTTACCTAGTAGCAACCTCAATCTTGAGTTATATAGCAACACTAGATCTCCGAGTCTGAAGTTCCAATCCAAGATGTGCTTATCATGCATCAATTTCATTATTTCTTTGTATAGTCTAGCACTCTCGATTCTCGAATGCCTGGAACCTGAATTCCTCCAGCTCATGCAACCCAGTGACTATGTTGGTGCCCACTATCTCTATATCTAAATTCAGCTACCGCAATGCCCACAATGCTTTATGTTCGAGATCTACTGGAAGGTGGCATGCCTTTTCAAACACCAACTTGTATGGTGACATTCCAATTGGAGTTTTGAAGGCTGTGCAGTATGCCCACAATGCATCATCCAGCTTCTTCGCCCAATCGGTCCTTGTTGCATTCACTGTTTTGTAAGGACATTTTTAATCTCCCTATTGGACACTTCAACTTGTCTGCTTGTTTGTGGGTGGTACGGTAAGGATACCTTGTGGCGAACTCCATATTTATCCAATAAGCGTGCAAACTCTCTATTGGAAAAATGGGAGCCACCGTCACTGACCATAGCTCTTGGGGTGCCAAAACGTGTGAAGATGTTTTTCTTTAGGAAACTTGTCACCCCTTTTGCATCATTGGTTGGGAGAGCCACCACTTCAACCTACTTGGAGACATATTCAACTGCAACCAATATATATTTGTTACCGTATGAGCTGGCGAATGGCCCCATGAAGTCGATCCCCCACATGTCAAACACCTGCACCTCTTGAATTGTGGTCATTGGCATCTCATGACGGCGGGATATGTTTCCTGTCCTTTGGCATTCATCACAGCTTTTGACCCAAGCATGGGCATCCTTGAACAGTGTAGGACAATATAATCCCGATTCCAACACCTTTGCTGCTGTCCGAATTCCTCCAAAGTGTCCACCATATGGTGAAGCATGGCAAGCCTGCAAAACAGAAGGTTGATCTTGCTCGGGGATACACCTCCAGGTCATGTTATCAAAACATATCTTAAACAATAGAGGTTCATCCCAGTAATAAGCACGACAATCACGGAAGAATTTTTTCTTTTGAATTGAGGAGAGGTCGTAAGGTACAATACCACTTGCAAAGTAATTAGCAATATCAGCATACAATGGTGCCTCCTCCATTGTCACAGCAAGTAACTGCTCATCCGGAAATGTCTCAGTGATATCTTCAACCTCCATTCTCTTTTCTTCTCCTTCCAACCTCGAGAGGTGGTCCGCCACTTGGTTGTCCGTCCCCTTTCTATCACGGATTTCCAAGTCAAATTTTTGTAGCAACAGAACCCAGCAAATCAAGTGTGCTTTGACTCCTTCTTTGCTATCAAGTACCTAATTGCTGCATGGTCCGTATAAACAATAATTTTGAGCCTATTAAGTACAACCTGAATTTGTCGAAGGCAAACACTACAGTGAGAATTTCCTTTTTCGTGACAATGTAGTTCAGTTGTGCACCACTAAGCGTCCTTCTTGCATAGTAAATCGGGTGCATCATCTTATCCTTGCGCTGCCCCAAAACTGCTCCTATAGCATAATCACTAGCGTCGCACATGAGCTCGAATGGTTGCTACCAGTTGCGTGCAACAATGATGGGTGTAGTCACCAATATCTTCTTTAGCTCCTCAAATGCTAACCTGCAATCATCTAGAAAACACAAAGGGTTGGCCTTTTTCGAGAAACTTACATAAGGGGTTAGAAATCTTAGAAAAATCCTTAATGAACCGCCTGTAGAATCTGGCGTGCCCAAGGAAACTTCTCACTTCCTTTACCGAAGTGGGTGCTGGAAGCTTCTCGATCACATCAACCTTGGCATGGTCGACTTCAATTCCCTTTTTGGACACTCTATGCCCCAACACTATTCCTTCTTGTACCATAAAATGGCACTTCTCCAAATTCAGCACGAGATTTTTCCCCACACATCTTTTGAGCACTCTTCTTAGGTTGTGAAGAAAATCTGCGAATGAATTTCCCACTATGGAGAAATCATCCATAAAATCCTCCATAATATCCTCAACCATGTTAGTAAAAATGGCTAACATGCACCGTTGGAATGTGGTCATTGCATTGCAAAGTCCAAAGGGCATTCTCCGAAAGGCAAAGATGCCATACGTACAAGTGAAGGACATTTTCTATCTATCTTTTGGGGCTATTGAGATCTGGTTATACCCCGAGTATCCGTCTAAGAAACATAAATGGGATCGCCCAGCTAACCTGTCCAGCATCTGGTCAACGAAGGGTAAGGGGAAATGGTCCTTTCGGGTGGCTGCGTTTAGTTTCTGATAGTCCATGCAAATCCGCCACCCCGTGACTGTACGAGTTGAGATCAAATTGTTCTTTTCATTTTGTATGACCGTCATTCCTCCATTTTTTGGCACACACTGGACAGGGCTGACCCAATTATTGTCAGAGATGGGGAAGACGATGCCCACATCCAACCACTTGATCACTTACTTCTTTACTACTTCCTTCATATCTGGGTTCATCCGTCTTTGATGTTCCATGGAATGTTTTTGCCCCTATTCCAGAAGAATCTTATGCATGCAGAAGGCTGGGCTGGTATCCTTTATATTTTCCATGGTCCAACCAATGGCAGTCTTGCATTCTTGAAATACCTGCAATAATTGTTCTACCTGCGCAACTAGAAAACAGATGATATAATAACAGGAAAAGTAGAGTTGGGGCCCAAGAAGGCATTCTTGAGGTGGGCTGGAAGCAGTTTCAAGTCCAGCTGTGGTGGTTCCTCTATTGATGGCTTTGCAGGTGCTGTCACTCTTTCTTCTAAACGTAAGGGCTCGAACTGAGGTTCCATTTTCCAGAATCCTTGACCATCGAGGGCCATGACCCACTCTGCCAACCTTTCACCATCCATTTCTTCTAAATTTTTCAAGCAGGCTTCCAATGGATCTTCGACATTAAGGTTCTCATCCTCTTCTTGCAGTATCACATCCATAACCTCCACTAGTTAGCAACATTCACTGGGTCTCCTCATGGATTGTTGAACGTTGAATATTACTTTTTCATTGTTTAACCTCATTTTTAGTTCTCCAGTCTCACAATCAATCAACGCTCTCCCAGTGGCTAAGAATGGCATTCCAAATATGATGGGTATCTCCTCATCTACCTGGCAGTCTAGAATAACAAAGTCTGCAGGGAATAGAAATTTTCCCACTTGCAACAGAACATCATCAAGAATTTCTGTCGGTCTTTTAACCGTGCGATCAGCCAGTTGCATCAACATTAAGGTCAGCCTAGATCTGCCAATGCCCAGTTTTGTACAAATTGCTAAGGGCATCAAGTTTATGCTGGCTCCCAAGTCACACAATGCTTTTGCAAAAGCATAACTCCCAATAGTACACAGGATAGTGAAGCTACCTGGATCAGACATCTTTTGGGCCATAGGTTTTGTCACTACCGCGCTGCAGGTCTGTCTCAGAGTTACAGTGGACAGGTCCTGAAAGTCGAATTTTTGCGACATCAGGTCCTTCATCATCTTTGCATATCCTGACATTTGGGGAATATTCAATTGAATCTGGCGAAGCATCTCCATGAATTTCCTGTATTGATCATCTTATTTTTGTTTTTCCAATCTTTGAGGGAAGGGTGCAGGGTTCACTCTTTGTCCATTGCTTACTGGTTGTTCTTTGTTGGAAGCTTGTGGCACAAGAGGTACCACTTGTTTTGAGACTTGTTCACCTTCTTTTGTCTCACCCTTTTCAACCCGTGCCTGTTCAGCTACCACTTCAGTGAGTTCTGCTGATTCATCTGCTTCTAATGGAACTGGAGTGGCTGGCATAGTCTCTCTTCTAGATAGAGCAACTTCTTGCTCTCTGTCTAAATCTCTCCCATTCCGGAGACTTACTTCCATTAGCTGATTTGGGTTTTGCTCCTTTGGGTTAATATTTGTGTTTGCCGGTAATGTTCCTTGGGGGAGGTTGTTCAAGGTCATGGGTAGCTGTCCCAGTTGAGTTTCAATGCCTTTAATTGCTGAGTCATGTACTGCCAACTTTTCCTGCATCGTACCATTTGTTCCCATGAGTTGCTGCAGCATGCCCCTAGTTTCTACCATGTTGTTGTCTTGCTGCTGATGAAGTGGCTGATATGCCAACTGTTGTTGGTGCTGCTGTTGATAGCCTTGTTGCCTTTGATATGGCAACACTTGGCCTTGTGGCCGTATACCTCCAGGTTGTGGCATGTTGGGTCTATACTGCTGGTTAGGTGTTGGCCCCCATTGTTTTTCTCCTTGCCTCAGACCCCCAAAATTATTAACATAGTTCATGTCCTCTCTGAAGCCTTGGTTATAACTTTCTCCACTCCATGAGCACACATAAGACTGATTAATGCAAGGGGTACACAATCCTCCATTTATTGTATCAACAATATGCACTTGCTTTGTACCCATCTCATCAATCTTCTTTGTCAGTATACTCATCTGAGTCATGAGCGTGGCTGTGTTCTCTGCATGTGAATTATTTGGGTCAAGAGGGGCATACTGCACTATTGGTGTCAGGGTCATATCTCTCGTCATCTAGCTTGAATTCTGAGACATCTTATAGAGAAGAATCTTGTACTCTATGAATGTCTTGCTCAGAAATGCACCCCCAGCGGAAGCGTCTACATTAGCTTTAAAATTGTCTGCCAAACCCATGTAAAATCTCTGGCCAAGCATCTGGTCTGGAATGCCATGGTGTGGACACTTCACTAGCATCCCTTTGAACCTTTCCCATGTTTCCTGCAAGGTTTCAGTAGGTTTCTGCTTGTACTGCAATATCTCATCAATCTACCTTGCAATCTTGTTGGGAGGATAGAACTTGTTTAGGATCTGCTTGACTAATTCCTCCCAAGTGGCAATGGAATTTATTGGGAGAAAATTTAGCCAAGTCTGAGCCTCTCCAGTCACTGAGAATGGAAATAGTAGCAGCTTGATGGCTTTTGGGGTCACATTCGGCTGCCTTTGGGTCACACAAATTGACAAGAAATTTTTCAAGTATTTTGTGGGTTTTCAATGTGTGACCCAGAGAACAGTCCCTTATTCTGCACAGATGCAACATGTTGTTGGTGATGTGGAATGTCTCCGCTTGTATCTGGGGTACAACAATGGTGGTGGCTAGGTTGTCAGCAGTTGGTTGTGCCCAATCATAAAGAGCAGCTTCTGGAACAAGAGGTGCCACCACTCCATTATTCGGATCAACCCGGTTGTTCCGATAGTATTCTTCGACTTCAACGTTGCCCATTTCAATTTCGAGTTGGTGTTTTTGTTGTGACTGTTTGTTCTTATTTTTTGAACGATTTAATGCCGTGAATGTTTTCTTGGGGTCTGAGAGTCCTTCGAATAGTTCACCAGTCCGCGAAGAGCTCCTAGGCATACACCTGAGTCACAGGAGAGTTCAAACGTGAGAATTTCAATGGAAAAGTTTATAACACCGTAAGAAATTGGTCTGAACTAAAAATCCTAGCAATTTTTCTGAGTTGTAATAAATAACACCGTTAGCTCCCCAGCAACGGTGCCAAAATTTGATCACACCCAACTATGCCTTATAAAAAGGACAAAATGGTCGCTGCAAAGATAATCCGGTTTAAGTACGGAATCGAATCCACAGGGAACTAACCTATTTGTTACAACTCTTAATAGTGCTAGTAACAAGCTCAGACAATTTCCAGGTGTAAGATTTTTTATCAATAAATAGTGGAATTTATTTAGCTAAAGTAAAATGATAATAAAACTAAAAATAGTCAAGAATAAAGATGAATTTAAGGGTAGAAAAATCTAGGGTATTGATTTTTCCAATTGCCGGACTAATTTTTAACTCTTAAGATATAATCTCGCCATAATACTCTATGAGGATTATGAGTTATGAGCTATCGTAATCATCTCTCGATCAATTACAATAATTTACTAGAAGCATTCTTTCAAACTACTCTAGCTAACGATTTATGCAACTCAGAATTATCCCACCAAAGCTTCGTTACTTTTAAACCCACTTTTAAATTCAAGTAATTAATCTCTTTCAATTACCCAAAAGTGGTGTTGTTCAATAATAATCTAACCAAGTATTTTTTATTAAGCAACACAAGGTAATTAGACATGATTAATCAAGGGCCATTCAATTAATCACAATACAAAATGTAGTTGAACAATCATAGAACAAACACGACTCTATTCTATCAGAATATAGTAAAAAAACTTCGTCCAACAATTGGTTCAATCAACCCTAGACTAAATTTTTTGCTACTCATACTAAAATAAAACAAAGCAATAATATGGTTCATGATTCACAATTAATGGTAAAAAGAAGAAGAAAAAAAAAACTCTAAATATTTCTTGATCTCCTCTCACTTATTCTTGCCTCCAATTGAGTCTAAAACAAGCTTAAACTGACTTTTGGGCGAGTTTTGGGTTCTTATAGGTTTAGGTTAATTGCCCAGGAATTTACACTTTAGCCTTTGAAATCTTCCGCTGCTAACTCCTTGACCGCGATCGCGGTCTCAACCGCGGTCGCGATCTCAACCGTGGTCGTTCACGAACTTTCTGTTTTGCACCACATTCCATCGCGCCCAGGTCCGCGGTCGCAGACCTGGCTTTCACTATTTTCTTTGCCTTTTCTTGCTATTTTTCATCCGGGCTATCATTGGTTGACTTTGAATGTCCATAATTGACTCCAAAACGCTCTTCATCTTCCTCCTAGCTCGGAGTGGCTCCTGCACAACATAAAAATCTCAATTAGAGAATTTTGTTATCTTTTATCATTTAAACATCAATAAAGTATGGTTAATCTAGAGTATAAATAGCGTCTACATTGCATAATATAGGCTACTATCATTGTGCAGTGAGAATTGTCGCCTGATTGGTTACATTGCACTATGTAGTGATAATATCTTGTTGATATCCGTGTTTTTATCATGTGATAAAGTAATTGAGCTGTTAATCATGCTAGATATCATGTTTAGGCTTTATGCCGGTACTGTTGAGACCCATAGTGGTCATTTCTTGCTGTCAAATTACTGCTTTTATTGATATTTCGTACTCAGTCATACACATGCATTTCATATCATATCCCAGTATCAGTTGTTACCTATTGATTCATCATTTTACTGTGTTGGGCTAGTTTCATGATATTTTGGTCCCATGAGTGAGATTGGAGAGATTGATGACTGAGTGAGGCCGATAATCGATTATGAGTGACAGTTATTGTATTGGGCTGCATGCCGCATCGATTATATTGATGTTATGATAGCGCTTGGGCTGTAGGAGTCCCTCTGGAATCTGTAACACACCCATAGTGAGAGCGGTTGATATTATTGAGGGATGAATCTTCCCTGGACATGGATCTTGTTTGAAGTACTTGATACCCAGAGATGGATCTTCTCCATAGGGCTGGATTGGCCTTTCCGTGGTATTGGGTGACCTATGGTCAGTGTTGTATATATTTTGGCATGGATCTTCCCTTGGCCGTGTGGGCCATATACAGTACCGAATGGTTGAGATATCGAGAGTGTGAGCATCTGAGGCTGACAACATGGTGCATCACCTACAACTTGTGCTTTAGCATGTAGAGGTAGCAGAGTTACATTCATTACACTATTCGGATCTGCTTTATTTTACAGTTTTGAGTTATCTATTCAATTTGAAAGCATGCCTACATTTCTGCACATTTATTTCCATTTTATCTGTACCGGTTGAGTTTGTCACTACCTTTCAGTCCAAAGTTTGGACTTGTTACTTACTGAGTTGGATTTACTCACGTTATTCTACGCACCTTGTGTGCAGATCCAGGCGCTTCTGGTCACAGCGTCGGCTGCTGATTGAGGCATCAGAGTTCGGAGACTATCGAAGTAGCTGCATCGCATTAGCGCGCCTTGATTCTCCTTCCTTATTCTATCTGTATATTCAGTCTTATTTTCTAGATACTGTAGTGGACTGTATTCTGGTTTTAGATGCTCATGTACTCAGTGACACCCCGATTTTGGGATAAATTCTATTTTAAAAAGGATTTTCTTTAATATAAATTGTTCTACTGTTATTTCTAAATGTACTTTACTATGATGGAAATGTTGAGTTGTGGCTTGCCTAGTTCCACGATAGGCGCCATCACGACAATCGTTTTTGGGTCGTGACAAGTTGGTATCAGAGCCTAGGTTACATAGGTATCACGAGCCAGGAGCGGGTTAGTGGAGTCTTGTGCATCGATACAGAGATGTCTGTACTTATCTTCGAGAGGCTGAGAACCCTTCGGAAAACTTCACATTCTTGAATTATTTGCTTACGAATCTGTTGATTCTGGTAACTAAACTTCTATTATTTTATTCTCTCACAGATGGTGAGAACACGTACCACTGGGCAGGATGACATCCACCAGTACCACAAGCCAGGGCTGCGAAAGGCCCAGTTCGCGATAGAGGCTACGGTAGGGGCAGAGGTGTAGCCCGCACAACAGCTAGGGCAGTACCTGCAAATCCACCAGTTGCCCTAGATCAGGATCAGGTTCTAGTTGTGGATGCACCAACAGGACCAGTCGTGCCCGTCATGATTCCAGGTCTTCAGGAGGCCTTAACTCATATTTTGACCATGTGCACCGGTCTTGCTCAGGCGGTCTCTGTTTCAACCATAGCAGCCACTTCTTAGGCCGGGGGAGGCACTCAGACTCCCGTAGCCTGCAGACCAGAGCAGGTGATGCAGGGACTCCAGACACCAAGGGCACCACCAGCCCAGCCGGTTGCAGCTGCTCAGGACATGTGGTTCCTACTATGCCTAAATATGAGTAGCGTATATTGGAGAGGTTTGGGTGGATCTATCCTCCATCTTTCAGAGGTGCAGAGAGATAGAATGCACAGGGCTTCTTGGACAGGTGTCAGAGGATACTCCGTACAATAGGTATTCTAGAGACCAGTGGGGTCTCATTTACTACTTTTCAGTTCTCTAGGGATGCCTTCAGTTGGTGGGAGGCTTACGAGAGGCGTAGGACGGTCGCCGCAGCACCCCTTACCTGGTAGCAATTCTCCGTTCTCTTTCTGGAGAAGTTCGTGCCTCAGTCCCGTAGAGAGGAGCTGCGTAGAAAGTTCGAGTAGCTTTGTCAGGGTGATATGTCCATGACGCAGTATGAGATGAGGTTCTCGGAGTTGGCCCGACATGCTATCTGGTTGGTTCCCACAGATATGGAGAGGATCAAGAGGTTCATTGATGGCCTCACTTTCCAGCTGCGATTGCTCATGACCAGAGAGAGAGTTTCTGGTGCTAGTTTTGATGAGGTTTTCGATATTGATCGTCAGATTGAGATGGTTCGCACCCAGGAGTGAGTTGAGAGGGAGGCTAAGAGGCCTCGCAGATAGGGTGGATTTGGTGGTGTCCCTTCTGGGCGTCAGTTCCAGCTCGGTAGGGGTCTTCCTTTCATACATGCTCAGATGGCTCGCCCAGTTCACCGTGGTGCATCATCTGGCCATGGGTCACACAATTATCAGTAGGTTCAGTCATCATTCAGTGCAATACTAGCTCAGAGTTTGTCTCATGCACCATCAACTCAGGGTTCATCTGTGTCAGGACCTTCTAGCAGTTATTTCAGTGTTCGGGGTTCCCTTCAGTCCCCACCTCCATTCGCAGGGAGAGGTTGCTTTGAGTGTGTATATTTGGGTTATATCAAGAGGTATTGTCCCCGCCTTTCTGGAGGTTCATCTCAGCAGAGGAGTCAACATTTGACTTCAGCACCAATAACTTCACCACCCACCCAGCCAGTCCGGGGTGGAGCTCAGTCAGCTAGGGGTCGCCTGAGAGGGGGAGGTCGATCAGGGGGCGGTCAGGTCCGTTTCTATGCTCTCCCTACTAGACCAGATGCCATTGCTTCGGATCCTGTGATTACAGGCATTGTCTCAGTTTTCCACAGAGATGCCTCTATATTATTTGACCCTGGTTCCACTTATTCATACGTGTCATCATATTTTGCTCATTTTCTGGATATTCCCCATGAGTCTCTAGTTTTATCTGTTCATGTATCTACTCCGGTGGGCAATACTATTATTGTGGATCGTGTATATCGGTCATATGGTGTGACTATTGGGAGTCTGGAGACCAAAGTAGAT
The DNA here is from genome assembly GCA_005239505.1 of Nicotiana paniculata. NCBI lineage: Eukaryota > Viridiplantae > Streptophyta > Magnoliopsida > Solanales > Solanaceae > Nicotiana > Nicotiana paniculata. The sequence goes on along the minus strand of MDKI01086307.1, from coordinate 16,358 downwards.
CTTCTGTTACTTAGTATGGTCGATTTTGATGTGATGTTGGGTATGGATTGGTTGTCTCCATGTCATTCTGTTCTAGATTGTCACACTAAGACCGTGACGCTGGCGATGCCAGGGTTGCCGAGGGTTGAGTGGAGAGAATCTATAGACTATGTTCCCAGTAGATTGATTTCATACTCAGCGGATGGTTGAGAAGGGTTGTCTATTCTATTTGGCCTTTGTGAGGGATGTTAGTGCAGAGGCCCCTGCTATTGATTCTATTCCTGTGGTGTGTGATTTTTCAGATGTGTTTCCTGCAGACCTGCCGGGCATGTCGCCTAACAGGGATATTGACTTCAGTATTGATTTGGTGCCGGGCACTCATCCCATTTCTATTCCACTGTATCGTATGGCACCTGCGGAGTTGAAGGAACAACTTCAGGAACCCCTTAATAAGGGATTTATTTGGCCTAGCGTGTCACCTTGGGGTGCACCAGTTCCATTTGTAACAAAAGAAGGATGGTACTATGAGAATGTGCATTGGTTATAGGTAGTTGAACAAGGTCACAGTCAAAAACAAGTATCCTTTTCCACGTATTGATGATCTATTTGACTAGCTTTAGGGTGCTAGGGTGTTCTCCAATATTGATTTGAGGTCAGGGTACCACCAGCTGATGATCCGGGACTCAGATATTTTTGAGACAACTTTCATGACCCGATATGACCATTATGAGTTCCTTGTGATGTCTTTTGGGCTAACCACGCCCCAACAACGTTCATGCATTTGATGAACAGTGTGTTTCAGCCTTATCTTGACTCGTTCTTCATTGTATTCATTGATGACATCGTATACTCTCGTAGCCAGAAGGAGCATGCCCAGCATCTGAGGATTGTGTTAAAGCGATCAAGGGAGGAGAAACTTTATGCAAAGTTCTCCAAGTGTGAGTTTTGGCTTAATTCAGTGGCGTTCTTGGGGCACATGGTGTCCTGAGAGGGTATTCAGGTGGATCTGAAGAAGATAGAGGTAGTGCAGAGTTGGCCCAGATCGTCCTCATCCACGGAGATTCGGAGCTTTCTTGGTTGTAAGGCCCCGTAAAATTTTTACCTAAAAACCCAGAATTTCGTGGTGCCAAGTTAGATTTATGTGTTATAATAGTAGAAGAGTACGCTATTGAGTTAAAGGAAAATGTTTTGCAGAAGAGTGCGTTTCAGTAGCCCATTATGTGGCTGCATAATCACTCTGTGGAATGCATCTTGGCCGCAGAGTGAGGCAGTCAACTTGGCCAATTTTGAGGTCAGTTTCGCGGCCAATTATGCGACCGCATAACCATTTTGCGGGCCGCAAATTGGTCGCATAATCGTCTATGGGCTTTTCTAAAGGGAGGTTCTACAGTGCATTATATGACCGCAGAATATGTCTATGGACCGTATATTGGTCGCAGACCGGGGCAAAAAATTCAAGCCCCTGAGGGCCACTTTTGCGGTTATTTTGCGAACCGCATAGCCATTATGCAATCGCATATGCGACCGCAGATCCGTGTCGGGGCTCCAAATTTCTAAATTTTAAACCCGATCCCATGTCGTTAAAACATATGTTATGGTTCATTTTGAGCATATTTCTGATGCTTTAGAGTGAGAGAAAGAGTCCTAGAGTGAGAGAGTGATATCCATCTAATTATTCCTCAATTCTTGCATAAAACCTTGAAGATTGTCAAGTGAAGTTCACTAAGCCTTCTCTTAAAAGGTAAGAATCTATGCCCCAACTCATAATTTCAAAATTTCTACTAAAATGGGTAATTAGCAAGACAGTTCATGGGCTTGAAGGTTGTTTGTTTTGCATGCATGGGTGGTGAAGGAACATAGGATGAATGTGAGATAACAATGGTAAAGGATGGGGTATGGGTTGATTGAATCTTTCACAAAAGATTTTAAAAACATAATACACACCTAGTGCTTGATAATGTGCTCAAATGGGCTAAAGTATTGATCATCCTTCTAATTCTTGAATCAACTTGTGATATTCCTAAAATAGATTGAAGGTTCTAAGGGTTCTAGAATTTATTGTAGAACGTAAGGAAAACTCTATTGAGGTATGTATGGCTAAACCTCCTTCTCCTTAGAATCGAAACCCCGATATTCGTGAAATTGGTGTAAGTCTCCAACCGCTCCTACTAGAATTGACTATCCCAAATATGTTGTGTTAAATGATATGTGTTAGATAATTGTACTAAATGTTTTCATGCCATCTTGCCTTCGAGGATATGTGCAAAAATATGGATTATGTGCTAAGAAAGGCTAAGACATCATGTCAAAAATCTAGATAAAGATTTTTATGCCAATTTTTATAAGAGACCTCCATGTGCTAGGATCTTTCTGAGTCTTTCCCTTATGTGTACAAATGTCTTGCATGATAAGTCTTATTGATGTTGATGATAATGTTATTGAATGTGTAAAAAGGGGAAACTTAAAAAATGTAAAATATGGCCAAGAGCCAAGACTGATTTAATAAACGAGGCCCCTCGTGCATGTATCAAAGGATAGGAAGGAAATATAAAGTGAGATGATTGATTGAAAGGATGATGTCTCAATTGAGATGGACTAGCTGATTGGGCCGTGATCGGACGCCATGCTGCACACATGGTGGTAATTGTGCTGGAATTGATGGTTGAAAATGTGGATATGGTTGATGTCTCAATTGAGATGACCTAGCCGATCGGGTCGAGATCGAACTCCATGTAAGAACACGGTGGTATTGTGGATTGTGGCACATGGCACTAAAGATTACCAACTTAATAAGATGCAATTTGATTAAGAATTTATGTGACTCTCACTCGATGTTTTAGTATTGTTTGAAGCTCTTACTGATCTCCTGACTTTTTTTCCCTTGTAATTATTGTTCATTCTATTGAGATGGTATTTAGCTGTACAAACTAGTACTATTCGACAGTACTAACGTCTCTTTTGTCAGGAGAACTACATCTTTGAATGGATCTAGGTGGTTCCATAACAGACAGTGTCGGTCACAGCTAGTGGTGCATCCTGTTCTCAGCAGTCTTGGTGAGCCCCATTTCATTTTGGGGCCGTACATCTTTTGTTCCCTATATATTGTATTTGAGGTATAGCCGGGGCCTTGTTGCCGACGCTTTTGATGTAATCTTTTGTATCTATTAGAGGCTCCGTAGGCACGATGTGGGTTGTATATGAGTATTAGAAAGGTCAACGGATTATGTGTATTTTGAACCCTTGTTCCACTAAATTGTAAAGTGTATGTATTTTTGGGAACTTAACTATGGTGTAATGAAAATAAGGTAAAATGAACTTGTAATGTTTACATATATGATCTTCCCACTATTTAACTAATGGTAACATGTCTCCTTTTGATCATATACGAGTCGGGTAGGAAATGTCTAACATGCTTGTTCCACCGGGTTCATTCGGTTGAGCGTCGGTCGCGCTCCCCGAGGTTGGGGCATGACATTGGTTTGGCGGGCTAGTACTGTCATTTTGTAGAGGGTTTCTCATCTATTGCATCGCCCTTGACCAAATTGACCCAAAAGGGTGCTCCGTTCAGGTGGTCGGATGAGTGCGAGGAGAGCTTTCAAAAGCTCAAGACTGCTTTGACCATGGCTCCAGTTCTAGTTTTTCCATCAGCTTCTGGTTATTACACAGTGTATTGTGATGCTTCCCGAATCAGTATTGGGTGTGTTCTGATGCAGGAAGGTAGAGTGATTTCTTATGCTTCGCGCCAGTTGAATACCCATGAGAAGAACTATCCTATTAATGACCTTGAGTTAGCAGCTATTGTTCATGCCTTAAAGATTTGGAAGCACTATTTGTATGGGTCCATTGTGAGATTTTCACTGATCACCGGAGTTTGCAGCATCTCTTCAGGCAGAAGGATCTTAAATTTTGTCAATGGAGGTGGTTGGAGCTTCTTAAGGACTATGATATCACCGTTTTGTACCATCCCGGGAAGGCCAATGTGGTGGCCGATGCCTCGAGTCACCGGGCAGAGAGTTTGGGGGAATTTAGCATATCTTCCAGCTACAGAGATCAGCCATTGGTATTGGATGTTCATGCCTTAGCTAGCCATTTGGTCAGATTGAATATTTCTGAGCCGAGTCGAGTATTGGCTTGCGTGGTCTCTCGGTCTTCTCTTTATGATCGTATCAGGGAGCGTCAGTATGATGACCCCTTTTTGCTTTTCTTCCAGGACAGGGTTCAACGAGGTGATGTCAGGGACGTGACTATTGGTGATAATGGCGTGTTGAGGATGCAGGGTCAGATATGAGTACCCAATGTAGATGGGCTACAAGAGTTGATTCTTGAGGAGGCCCACAGCTCGCGGTATTCCATCCATCCGAGTGCCGCGAAGATGTACCAGGATTTGAGACAACACTGTTGGTGTAGGAGGATGAAGAAAGATATAGTTGGATTTGTAGCTCGGTGTCTCAACTGTCAGCAGGTAAAGTACGAACATAAGAGACCGGGTGTCTTGCTTCAGAGGTTAGAGATCCCGGAGTGGAAGTGGGAGTAGATCACCATAGATTTCGTAGTTGGGCTCCCACAAAATTTGAGGAGGTTCAATGCTATTTGGGTGATTGTGGATCGGCTAACCAAGTCCGCGCACTTCATTCTAATTAGTACTAGTTATTCTTCAGAGCGGTTGGTTGAGATTTACATCCGAGAGATTGTTCTCCTTCATGTTTCCAAGTTTCCATCATTTCAGATAGAGGCACACATTTTACATTGCAATTCTGGAGACCCGTGCAACGAGAGTTGGTCACTCAGATTGAGTTTAGCACGATATTTCACCCTCACATGGATGGATAGTCCGAGCGCACTGTCCAGATATCGGAGGACATGTTACGCTCCTGTGTAATTGATTTTGGGGGTTCATGGGACCAGTTTTTGCCGCTCGCAGAGTTTGCATACAAAAACAGTTATCAGTTGAGCATTCAGATGGCTCCATACGAGGCTTTATATGGGAGGCGGTGTAGATCCCCAGTGGGATGGTTTGATCCTGGCAAAGCTAGGCTTTTGGGTACAAACTTGGTTCTGGATTCATTAGACAAAGTGAAGTTGATTCAGGAGCGGCTGACAGGAAAGTTCGTGATGTGTCTTATATGGTCGGGGAGAAGGTGTTGCTGAAGGTATCACCCATGAAGGGTGTTATGAGGTTTGGTAAGAGGTCCAAGTTGAACCCTTGGTTCATTGGGCCTTTTGAGGTACTTCAGAGGATTGGGAAAGTGGCTTACAAGCTTGCCTTTCCACCTAGCTTGTCGAGTGTGCATTCACTATTTCATGTTTCTATGCTCTGGAAATACGTTGGCGATCCGTCCTATGTTTTGGATTTCCACGCGGTCTAATTGGATGGTGATTTGACTTATGATGTGGAGCCGGGGACCATTTTGGAGCGGTAGGTTCGAAAGTTGAGGTCAAAGGATATAGCTTTAGTGAAGGTGCAGTGGAGAGGTCAGCCCGTGGAAGAGGATACTTGGGAGACTGAGCGGGAGATGCAGAGCAGATATCCACACCTATTTATGGCTCCAGATATATTTCTAGACACATTCGAGGACAAACGTTTGTTTAAGAAGGGGAGGATGTAACGACCCATCCGGTTGTTTCGAGATTTATAGTCACGTTCCCCCATTTTCTGCTTCTTTTGTGCTTTACAACTGGATTATGTCTTACCTGGTTGCTTGATTTGGGTCCGGAGTGATGTCAGAGTGAATTGAGACACTTAGGCTCTTAATTGGAAGCTTAAGTTGGATAAGTCGACAGGATTGTAAAGGGCCTCAGATTTGAATTTTAATGGTTCTGTTAGCTCAGTTAGGTGATTTTGGACTTAGGAGAGCATCCGGAATGTGATTTGGAGGTTCGTAGCAGAATTAGGCTTGAATTGGCAAAAGTTGGAATTTTGGCAAATTTGATCGACAGTGGAAATTTTTGATATTGGGGTCGGATTGGATTTCTGGGAATTGGAGTAGGTTCGTGGTGTCATTTATGGCCTGTGTGAAAATTTGGGTCAATCGGACGGTGTTTGATAAGTTTCAGCGTCGTTTGTGGAATATGGAAGTTTAGAAGTTAATTAGGCTTGAATCCGTGTGTAATCCGCGTTTTGATGTTGTTTGAAGTGATTTGAGTGTTCCACTAAGTTTGTGTTGGGTTATAAGACTTGTTGGTATGTTCGGTTGAGGTTCCGAGTGCCTCGGGTGTGTTTCAGATGCTTATCAGATTGAAATTTGGACTTAGCAGTTCTTGAGTTTTTTGGTCTTCTAGTGTTTCGCACCTACGGTAGGGAGACCGCAAGTGCGGACTCACACGTGCGGAAGGAGGGGCGCAAGTGCGATTTGGTCTATGAGCACAGATGCGAGAAGGGGAGCGCATCTGCACATCCGTAGATGCGAAGAGGGAGCACAAAAGCGGAAGGGACATGGATCGAGAAGGATCGCAGAAGCGGGCAAGGGCCCGCAGGTGCGACCACCTGGCCGCAGAAGCGGAACTTGGGATTTTAAAAGGAATCCGTACCTGTGATGGAATTTTCCGTAGGTGCAGCGTCGCAGATGCGACAGTAGGTCCGCAGATGCGACAGTAGGTCCGCAGATGCGGAATTGCTAGGCGGAAAAGATCAACTTCGAGGGTTTGAATCCCATTTTCAATTTTGGGACTTGAGAGCTCGATGCGAGGATATTTTTCGAGGATTCTTCAAGGAAATTATTGGGGTAAGTGATTCTAACCCGAATTAGACTAAATTTCATTAATCTATTGCTATTTTCATCAAATAGTTAGGGATTTGAGTTGGAAATTTGAGGGAAATGGTAGAAACTTCCAAGACTAAAATTTTGAGTTTTGAAAGGAAACTCAAGGTCGGATGACTCGTGATTCTTGTATGGTTGGACTCGTGAGTGAATGGGTTTTCGGGTTTTGTGATTTTTGTCGGATTTCGAGACGTGGGCCTATGGGTCGAATTTGAGCCGATTTCAGATTTTGGGCTATAATTTAGTATTTTTCTTGTGGAATTGATCCCTTTAGACTATATTAATTATCTCGTACTGTTTGTGTCTAGATTTGGGGCATTTGGAGACTTATTCGAGGGGCAAAGGCATTTTGTAGTAGGATTTTTGCGAAGTTGAGGTAAGTAACGCTTTTAAACTTGATTCTAAGGGTTCGAAACCCCGTAATATGTATTCTACGATTGGTATTGAGGTGATGCACCGGAGAATTATGGCCTGGTTGGGTCCATGGCACTGTGTAGTGATAATATCTTATTGATATCCGTGTTTTCATCATGTCATAAAGTAATTGAGCTGTCTATCATGCTAGATATCATGTTTAGGCTTTATGCCAGTACTGTCGAGACCCATAGTGATCGTTTCCTACTGTCATATTACTGCTTTTATTGATATTTCATACTCAGTCATATATGTGCATTTCATATCATATCACAGTCTCAGTTGTTATCTATTGATTCATCATTTTACTGTGTTGGGATAGTTTCATGATATTTTGGGTCCATGAGTGAGACTGGAGAAATTGATGACTGAGAGCCGATTATGAGTGACAATTATGGGATCGGGATGTACCCCGCAGCGGTTATATTGATGTTATGATAGCGCTTGGGCTGTAGGAGCCCCTCCGGAGTATATAACACACCCCAGTGAGCGCGGTTGATATTATTGAGGGATGGATCTTCCTTGGACATGGATCTTGTCCGAAGTACTTGATACCTGGAGATGGATCTTCTCCACATGGCTGGATTGGCCTTTCCTCGGTACTGGGTATCCTATGGTCAGTGTTGTATATATTCTGGGATGGATCTTCCCTAGGTCGTGTGGGCTATATACAGTACCGAGTGGTTGAGATATCAAGAGTGTGAGCATCTGAGGCTGACAACATGGTGCATCACCTACACCTTGTGCATTGACATGTAGAGGTAGCAGAGTTACATTCATTACACTGTTCGGATCTGCTTTATTTTACTGTTTTGAGTTGCCTATTCAATTTGAAAGCATGCCTACGTTTTTGCACATTTATTTTCATTTTATCTGTACCGGTTGAGTTCGAAACTACCTTTTAGTCCAAAGTTTGGACATGTTACTTACTGAGTTGGATGTACTCATGTTATTCCCTGCACCTTGTGTGCAGATCCAGGCGCTTCTGGTCATGGCGGCGGCTGCTGATTGAGGCATCAGAGTTCGAAGACTATCGAGGTAGCTACATGGCGTTCGCGGGCGTTGATTCTCCTTCCTTATTCTATTTGTATTTTCAGTCTAATTATCTTGATATTGTATTCTGGTTTTAGACGACACCTTGATTTTTGGATTGTACCGTATTTTGAATAGTTCTGTTTTAAAAAGGCCTTTCTTTAATATAAATTGTTCCACTGTTATTTCTAAAAGTGCTTTACTGTGTTGGAAATGTTGAGTTGTGGCTTGCCTAGTTCCACGATGGTCGTTTTTGGCTCATGACAGGATTAGGCACGAAATTTAAGAAAGAAAGACTTTTAAAAATTGTTATTTAGAAAAACTAAAGATGTTTGTATGACTATAGGTTATCTTATTATAAAATGAACATTTTAAAGTTAAATTTTGTATTAAATACAAAAAATATCATTCTTTTTAGAAATAACTAAAAAGAAAATAGTGTCAAATAACGGACGGAGTGTTATTCGACAGATTTTGAATTCAACTTCCTGAACCAAGCTTTTCAGTTGTTGACAAGGGCTTGATCTTGATTTCTCCTTCTCAGATTCAAGTTATACCAATAACCATGGAGTATCATTAGTTCAAGCTATGAATTTCTCTGGAGTGATTAACGAAAAAAATATTACAGAATAAAAAATGGCCATAGTTTACGGTCAGATAAATAAACCGCCGGGAGCTCGTATGAGAGTTGGTTTGATTGTCCTAATTATGGAAGAATATTTTCGAGATGTTAATGAACAAGACGTAATTATATTTATTGACAATATCTTCCATTTCGTCCAAGCAAGATCCGAAGTATCGTCCTTATTGGGTAGAATGCCTTCCGTTGTGGGTTATCTTGAGTACCGAAATGTGCTCAAAATGAAATAAAAATTTCACTTCCTCTTTAGAATTTTTTGGAATTCGAATTTCGAACCAAAGTCCGATCATGACTTTTTCATGGAGTTTTGTAGTTCTTCCTCAAATATATATATATTTTTTCAATTTAACCCGCGAATCAGTTTTTTTATTACTATTTCAACTTCAAATCAGGGTAATAAATAAGAAATTTTACAGCAACTAAACTTAATCGCAATACTTATCAAAAGACATGACAAGTTGAAAAAGCTTGGTTAATTACACTTACTCTCTCTCATAAGAAAGAGTTTAAGGGAATTCCTCCAAATGACTAAAGTTCATAGTCAACCTTCTTCACAAGGAACCTTCTGAGAGGGGAAAGAGGAAGAGCACAACAAATAAAGGAGGAGAGATAGACTTTTTCTGAAGTTTGCCAACACTAGGTACAAGTTAAATATTTTAAATAGAGGCATAAAAATTGACTAACCCATTAAATTTTTATATTAGTTGGGGTCCTAAAGCGGGTATTAATTACTGAGTGGAAATTTAAAAAAAAAAAAAGAATCTGCAGTTTACAGCTAGAAAATTAAAAAGAGACTAAGAAATGCAACCCGTTCATGACTAAGCACAGTCTATGATTCTTTTCCTCTTTTCTTTTTGTTTTGCAGAGTTTTAAAAACAGAACAAAACAATGGGAGGCATATTCTGAAATAAAATTTTATCAAAATGCTTTTGTCCATATTTTTGTCAAAGCAAATTATGCATTTTCTTTAGTTCCACAAAATTTTCAGCCAACTTATCCATCTTACCCCTCCCTTATTACTAGTAATCCGTGGATTGCATACTTAGTTTGATGTTTTAAGTCGTCCTCGGGTTGATCTTGTAGTTCCTACAGAGTGGATATGATGGGATCAGTCTAGAATTTTTATTTTCGTATTTTTAAAATATATGGTAAAATTCACTTAAAACTACTAATGCAAGCCTTTCTGTAACACATATACCAACTAAAATAAATCTTCTTCACTCTTTCAAATTCTAATGAAATAGAGAAGCATACCCCTCAAGTCTAAAAAGACTAATTGACCATTTAACCCTAGCTTCAAATCCCATACATATTGATTAGTAACTACTCTCTCTATTCCAGTTTATGTGAACCTATTTCTTTTTTTATGCGTTCCAAAAAGAACGATCCCTTTCTAAATTTGGCAACAATTTAAATTAAACTTACAATTATACTCTTAATGAGAAGCTTTTATAACTACACAAATACTCTGAGCTCCTTTTTGACTTGTTTAGGACTACAAATTCCAAAAGTCTTCATTTTTTCTTAAGCTCCGTGCCCAGTCAAACAGGTTCACATAAATTAGAACGGAAGAAGTAAATAACTTGAGTAAACAACCATTTGATCCTGCCTTACACAACAATAACAACAACAAACATGCCTTATATAATTCTAAACAAGTTGAATTCGAGTATTCGTGTCACGCTATTTAAAGCCAATTTCAATTAAACATTATAAATAACATAATTTCTCTAGTGCTAACTAGAGTAAATATGGCTAGATTATGTTGTTGTTATAACTTTAATGAAATACTTGATCTCTTGCAAAACTTGAATTGCAACTTGTGAGAAAGGGTCATTTGTGAAAAACCCATGTTGCATTCCTTCAAACTCAAAATAATCAATTTCCTTCTTTAGCTCTTTCAACTTCCTTGCATAATCTTCAACTCTATCTTTGAGAAGTTCATTTCCTCCTACAATCACCAATAGTGGGTCAAGCTTCATGGGCTCTAGGCTTGGGCTTAATGGCCCAAAAGGGTTTGCTAGTGGGTGATCTGCAGTCGCTCCAATTGGAAGTGATAGCCTCCAAAACCTAATTTTGAGTTTGGAAAATACATTGTTAGCCGATTATATATCATATTTCCAAATTTCCAATATAATCATCGGGTCCATTTTAACGTGGGCCACCCCTCATTAGTTACCGTACGTCATGAAATTTCAAACTGATAAACATATACTCCTTTCGATCCAAAATAAGTAATTTTTTAGTGTTTTCATACAGATTAAGAAATTCATCCTTTAACATTAATTAGTAATGAAATTGATCATATTAACCTTTATTATCTCTTCACATAAACACTTCTAACACATACTCCAACACTATTTACTCCAAGGGAAATCTAAGAAAAATTTATAATTCATTCTTGAGATCTGAAAAAATTACTTATTTTGGACCATAATAAAAAGACTAAAAAATCATTTATTTTGGACCGGAGGGAGTATAAAGTATATGAGTATTAAAAATGAGTCAAAGTTTCATACTCCTTTTTTTCCCCTTTGATTTTCATGACTACAAACTAGCTAGAAAGACAAACGGTAATATGAAACTAACTCAAGAACGATATGAAGTACTATTTTCCTTGGAATGCTACACTGCAACTAAAAAACTTAATACATATTTGGGCTCGTTGCTTCAATGGAATGATAGATGATAATGTTACTTATAAAATTGAAACCAGATAGATTGAAATAGAGAAGTGCTATCAAGGTGTTATGTGATAAGAGGATACCTGTCAAAATGAAAGGTATGTTCTACAGAACAGCTATAAGACCGACAATATTATATGGTAGTGAATGTTGGCCGCTAAAATTCAACATATCCATAAGATGAATGTTGTAGATAGGGGTGTTCATGGTTCGGTTTGGATCGGGTTTTTCCTAAAATAAACCAAATCAAGTCGGTTCTTAAAATGTTGGAACCAAATCAAATCAATTAAGTCGGTTTTTTAGCGATTCGGTTTTTGTTGTTTTTATCGGTTTTTCATTTTTTTTCCGATTATTTATAAGCTTTTTTCTTATTATGATACATAACACTACCAAACACATATTCCGACGACTACATTTTCAGCGTAACACCATCAAACCAATTACTTTTTGAGAAATCTATCATTTACCATGAAAATTGAATCAAATAGTGATGAATAATTTAAGTACTCAATTAAAAATTAATTATTTTTAACATGAAATAATTTCTTGTACTTAGCAAAAGCAAACTACCAATCAAACTAGAATGTAAAGGCAAAGAACTAGATTATTGTAATAGCAAAGAGCTAGACTTAAAATACAAAGACTAATATGTACCATAACATTTTAAAAATTTATATAAAAATATACATTTATATAGGTGCAATAACAAATTTAAATAGCTACTTCTATAGCCGGTTTGATTCGATTTTTTTCGGTTATATTTTGATTTAAACCAAAACCAAACCAAATTTGATCGGTTTTTAAAATTCAAAATCAAAACCAAATCAAACCTAAAAAGTATCGGTTTTTTTGATCGGTTTGGTTCGTTTTTTCGGGTTTTCATGAACACCCCTAATTGCAGAGATGCGAATGCTAAGATAGATGTACAATCATAGATTAGATAAAATTAAAAATGACCACATAATCAAGGTGCAAGTAGCATACAATAAAAATAAAATTAGAGAACGTCGTTTGAGATGATTTGGTCATATTCTATGCGTACCTATTGATGCACTAGTCTATATAGGTGCGTCAATTCATAAAAACAAAACAACCTTTTGCAAAATTCTTCATTAAGTTAAACTTTTATACTTATTATTGTCTCATTAATGCAAAGGGTAATTCAGTGTACTAAGCTCTCCTTATGCGCAGGTCCCGGAAAAGACAGATCATAAGGATTTATTGTACACAACTTTATCTTGTATTTCTGCCAGAGATTATTTTCACGGCTCGAACCATGACCTCCTGCTCACATACGGCGAACTTTACTAGTTATGCTAAGAATTCTCGTCCTATTGTCTCATTAATACGTGACACGAATATGTAGTGCTCATCAAATAAATCAAGAACATGTTGTTTTAAGCTAGAGAAAACTTTCATTTAGTTCATACATATCCTTAAAGCGTGCGTGATTTTATCTAATAACTGTTGAGATAACCTGGAGAGAATAATTTTCCTTTATCCAAATCCAATTATGGGTTTGTCATATCAATTATCAATTAATAGATGGCTATGTTAGGTGAACTTGGTCCTATCAAATCTTCTAAAAGTGGATATCTTCTAGTAAGACATAAAGCTCGCCAAGTTTATATATATATATATATATTGTGCACGACAGCACGAGTTAATGCCATTACCTTTAATAAAAACTTTCCGTCTGTTCTTTGTGATTATCTAGTCATGCTCAGACAGAAATTGCACATTTGACGTTCCAATTGCATACAGTTAAGATAATATTATTTATTTGAGATATGAATTTTGGGATTTTGCTTTTGAGATACGGTTTGAATTGAGTATATCAGAGAGGGAGCTCAAGTGTTTGAGTTTCCACTTTATAGGTTCGAACTTCGAACTCATGACTCTCACTCCTTTTTCCTCCTATTAAAATACTTTCTGAATTCAAGATAAAGATACATATAGATTCAGCATATATTCTCCAAAACTTTATGTTTATATATATATTAGAAATCTAGAAAAAGAAAAATAAGAAATCTTTTTCTAAATTCCCTCCACTTCAACATCAAGTGCATGCGTCTCAGATACCCATAGACTATATTAGAAACGAACCATAACCACACATTATTTTCTTCAAAATGATGAAAATTTGGAAAAGCTGATTTTCTTCACATTATATATCACTCATATTTCCAATTATTCTTCAACAAAATATGAGAAAGAAAACAAAAAAAGAAATAGTACGTAGTCGCAAATTAGGTGGCATGTGAGAATAGTGTAGGTTAGAGGTGGGACGTGAGGAACGGGAATAGCTTTTGGCAATAATCATGAGTAGCAAATAGTGAAAGTAAAGGTTACAATTTGACAGCAACAAATGTTGGCAACAATCATGAAATTGGATTAGTGTAAATAAAGTTTACAAATGCTACAGAATAGGATAAATGTTGTAATTGGACCATCTTCTAGCTAGGATGATTTAGTAAACAAAATATATTTATGTTATTTTTACGAAATAACGTGCATTTGAATTGTTTTCTGACTCACAAAATTTTTACATTTGATTTTCAAGAAAACAAAGCATGCTTCTGAAACTTTGGGTGTGGTATGACTGGAAAATATTTTTCGAAAAATAATTTTATTTTCTAAAAAATATTTTTATAATATTTGGTTGGAGAGTAAAAAATATTATTTCTAAAAAAAAGATTTTTATTAAAGATTGATATTAACAAATCAGATAGATAGTGTTTTGATGAAATTTTTGTAGCTTTATAATAACGTATAGACGTTGGTTAATATAATGATAGAAAGTTAAGAATTGAGATAATTGTGAAAGAAAATAACTTTCGCCAAAAATGAGAGAAGTCATTTTTCTCGAAAAATATTTATAGCGACTTATAATTTTTTTTTTTCCTTCGTATCGAATACACATGAAATTAATTTTGGAAAAGCAATTCAAATCCAAAAAGAGAGTACCTTTAGAGGGTATATTCCAAGAAATACACATCTCCACTATGTAAAGACTTTTGTTTTTAATTCCCTCTGTCTGCATTGTCTTAATCCCACTAAAGCTTTTATCAATCCTTATCACAATGACAATGTTCTGTCATTTTCATTCTAAAGAGCCTAATAAGATCCCATTCACACTCTTTCTCCATACAGTACTTATGAAGAATGTATAAATATTACGTTAGCTATCTAACTCTACCTACGTACTTTCCCATTTCCATTTATGTGACAATGCTTTACTTAAACATGAAATTTAAGAAATAAAGAAATATTTTTATAACTTGGGGTCTTAAATTTGTCCAGAAATTTTTATTATTACGTTAAAGGCGTTTCAGTAATGACGAAATGACAAGTTTAAAATTAAATTATACTATTGTTTTAAAGATCGGTATGTGCCAATACTTTTCAAACAAACTAATATACAAAAATAGGACCACATAGAATGGAACTGGTGGATTATTTTGTATGTGTATTATTAGTTGTCACTATCTTAAGTTTTTGCAAATTTCTTGGAAGTTTTATTTTATCACTTGATTAACGGTAGTTTCTGCATAAAGATCCTTGTTAAATATAAGCCACAGTTAATAAATATGTTGGGTATCCTGCATTTAATTTATGTAAATCCACGTCGATTATTAAATAATTCATTGGATTTTTAATTAATTAACTAGACAGAAGAGAAAAGTCGTGCTTATATAGACAAGGTACATAGATTTTGGTTCAAACTGCCCAATAATTGAAAGAGAAGAGTAAAATATGTTCTTAGTAGAAAGCAAGGTATCACAGTCACGATTTTAAGAATATACTAATCAACTGATTTTGTATTTATTGGGAAAGGACTGTCATCGTGCTAAGATGATGTTTATGTAAAATCTTTCCTAATTCTTTATGGAATCTTAGTCAAATATATTTAATGTATAAATGCACAAAAATTCTTTTAATAGGGTTTCTTCCTTTTTTATCTTATGGCGGTTAGATCTATCTAATTTCTTATGTCAGCTTGCACTAAGGTTTTTATATCAAGAAGACGTAAAATAAGTCCTACAATTATTTCATTACAAGTGATTCATTAAAATAAGTATTACTCTCTGCGTTCCAATTTACGTGAACCTACTTTCTTTTTTGTCATTTTCAAAAAGAATGTCCATTTTCTAAATTTGAAACCATTTTAGCTTAAACTTATAATTCTACGCTTAATGAGAAGCTTTTATAACCACACAAATACTCTGGGCCCCTTTTTAACTTGTTTAGGACCACAAATTTCAAAAGTCTTCATTTTTTTTAAACTTCGTGCCTAGTCAAACAAGTTCACATAAATTGGAACGGAGAGAGTACTAATTACTAACTAACTAAATATTAGTAATATATCTAATCATGGGTTAAATTATATTGAAAATGTAAAATAATTTTACAATGCCAGTGTGTACGTGCAGGGGCAGAACGAAAAATTACACTGTATATATAAGACAAGATCTATTTTTTACCTCTATATATTATGTTTTGAATATTCTTGACACAGCCCACAAGCATAGCTTAGTAGTCAAGGGGTTTCAAAACCTTTATAAAGTCATTGGTTTAATTCCCCCTTGCCATAATTCCTTTTAATTTTTTTCTTTTTTTCTTTTTTTGAACCTCTTAACGAAAATTTTGCCTCCTATGCGTGTGTTATATTACTCTTTGCATGAAACCCACCTCTCTGGAAATATATTAAAAACATAGACTTGGCAATACTATATTACTTAGTCAATGTTTTGGAGTTCGAAATATATAGAGCATTGAATTTCTAAAGTTTTGAAGATATATATATATATATATATATATATATATATATATATATATATATATATATAT
>MDKI01045120.1:0-10178 GCA_005239505.1 Nicotiana paniculata | reverse complement strand
TCCACATTAAGGGAAGAAAACCTACTCCGGATGGATCAGAACATTCGTGTAACATCTACTAAGTTGAAAATATATTTCCATGTGTTTTTTTTATGTGATGGAACACCTTCCAATCCACTTTGTACACGAGGCACGACTTGGAGGGCCTGTTCAATACAGATGGATGTATCCCTTTGAGAGGTAATATTATAAGTTTCATGTAATTTTCTATTTTATGTGAATGTTCTTGGCTAACCTGAAATTATGTAGGACAATTGGCAAATGCAAACAATTTGTTAAGCAGAGGAATAGGATTGAAGGATCTATATGCGAAGCTTATCTTGCAAAGGAAACTTCTCATTTTTGCTCTTATTATTTTGAGAGTAAGGTGAGATGTGCTAGGAATAGGCCTAATAGGAACACGGTCGAATGTGTGAATGATCCATTATATCCGCCTATGTCCATATTCAAATCAACCAGGCCGATGTTCGAAGGATGTTAGAAAGAGAAGTTTGAGTGATATGGAGTACAAGTCAGCTACACTTCACGTGTTACTAAATTGTCCCGAAGTTGTATCATTTCTCAAGTAAGTATTGATTTAGTAGTTATCAAAATATAAAATTTAATGTGATTACATCTCAATGCAACTACTAAAAATATTTGATGTGTCACAGTCACTTCGTGGGTCAATTTGGCCATGATGCTGTATATACGGGATTTGATACGTGGTTCAAATAATTTGTAAGTTTATCCTTATAATATTCTTACGCTATGTAGGTAAACAATGTTTGAAAGTTACGCTAACTTATGAATATTTGTAAAAATATGTAGGTAAATGATCCAAATAATTGTGTAAATCAATTTTTTAAAGATATATCTTGGGGACCTAGGCTTCAGGTCACAACAATGTCTAAGTACGTTGTGAATGGTTATAAGTTTCATACAGAGGATTGCTCTAAAAAAAATAGCAACAACATCGGGGTGTGGGTTCAAGGAGGTGATGACAATCAAGTTGGAGATATTGATTATTATGGTGTGCTCAAAGAAATAATTGAACTAGAATATGCAGGTTGGCCATATAAGAAATTGATACTCATTAGATGCAGGTGGTTTGACCCACATCCAACAAGAGGTACAAGAGTACACAACCAATACAACATAATTGAGGTTAATCATACGAGGGAGTATGATCGCTATGATCCTTTCATAATTGCACTTAATGTTAGGCAAGTGTATTATGCTCCTTATCCATTGCGGCAGAATAAGTCCGATTGGTGGGTTGTAATTAAAACTAAGCATGTAGGTAGGATGGAAGTCGAGAATGTGTTAGATATTGCTTATCAAAATGATATCTCCAGTGTTCACCAAATAGTGGACGAACTTTTAGAAAATGATTTGGAACATCCTGCACACATATTGGAAGAAGTTGATATAGATGAAGTAACAATTATAGAAAATGAGGAAGTAGAATCAACTGATGAAGCTCAAACTAGTGAGGAAGAAGAATTCTCGGACGAGGAACAATACGTTGATGAGCTTTAAAAAGTTGGTTTCTTTAATAAATCTCGTTTTATAGCTAGTTTCTTATATGTTTCAATCTAAATATGTATTATATTATGCAGATGGCAGGGAAGGGTCGAGGTAACGATGACCCTATTGGTTCTCGGGGTCGACAAAAGGCTAGTAAGGGAAAGAGGAGGGTACAAGATAATCCTCCATCTTTTCCACCCTCTTCAGAGATGCCGATGCATGCGCCTATGTCTTATCCGCCACCTATGGCTATTATGAGGTGCCACAGCATCACCAGCCCTACGTCTTTGTGCAAACACCGGGTCTTTCATCACAGGGTCATAGTACAGTCCGTCATACAGTCCAGCTGCCTCACGACCACATGGATCACATCCATCCATGTCACAGCCACGGGGATCACAGCCATCAGTGTCATAGCCACTTGCGGTCGATCCAGCTATGTCGCAGTCACAGGGATCACATCCATCTTCATCAGGGACTCCATCTATTTCAGGCCTTCGCCTGCGAGATAGTAGCTCTGACCCCCTACACCTTCCACACATGCCTCTAATGTACAAGTTTCGGACGATGATGCTGATGATGACCATGAGGTGCATCATGATCAGTATGGCAGGATCATCATAGTCCCTGAGGGTGATGGGTAAGAGTAATTTGTTATTTTTACGTTTATTGTTTTGTAGAGTTTGTACTAAGATATTAATGTGGTCTCCATTTTTTGTTAAATTGCGGGTTCATCCCGAGTAATATTACTACGAGTATAATCACCAAAGCCACCAGAAAGCTTTATGATGCCCCCCTATACGAGTTGGAGTGAATTCCCATTCACGCTGAAGGAGAAAATTTTCAATGAATTTAAGGTATAAATGTTCTTTTAAGAAATATAATTATTTATATTTATGATATTTTTATATAATATTTAACTTTTGAACTACAGAGCAAGTGTGTATGGGAACACCGCTATAGCGTGGAAGTGGCTGCAAATTTTAATCTCAAAGCTCGGAAGCGGTTGTCGCATAGTTTCTCCAAAGCTAGACACTTCAACAAGATGCCTGGCTGGTTGCTTCAACATTTATGGGAGGATTTTCAAAGGCAATAACTTACCGCACCCTTCTTACAGAAGAGCGAAAAAGGAAAGAAAGCTCGCGCATTCGAGAAGGGAGGCTCCTTGCACACTGGAGGTGCGATCAACCAAGGGACAATAAAAAGAAGATTGGTATGTAATTGATTAATTTATTTTAATTTTCAAAGTATATCTATTCTGTTTATTAACTAAAATTTATGAGTTTTCAGGAAAAGAAGTTGGGGCGTCCAATGAAGAAAGATGAGTTATTCAAGGAGACTCATATTTTCAAGAAGAAGAAAGTGATGGATCAAGAAAGGTGGGTCGAGGGCAGAGCCTCGACTGTACATGTAAGTTTTCACTTTTCATTAAGTATTTTGATTTACACTTATATAAATTTTGAAATACTAATTCAATGTAATTTTTCTTATAGGATCGATTCACAGCTGACGTGGAGGAATTCATACGCAGTCAGCCACCTAATAAGTCGGGCAAGGCAATCCAACTTTCGGACGAGCATGCTGAAAGAATATGGATGGAGGCTGCATGCAGTGCAAAATGGGGAAAGGTATACGGGCTTCCTACTAAGAAGTTTCATCGCTATCACTATGGAATGCAAGGAATAGGGACTTCCTTGCAAGGCGAGCAACTTCGTGGGGAGAGCCTCTCCGCTATGTAAGAGAGTGTGACAAAGCTCACATCTGAGCTAGAAGCTGCCAAGAAAAGAGAAAAGCTTAGAGATGCTCAGTACGTTGGCATGCAAGCTCAGTACCATGGCATGCAAGCTCAGCTCAATCTCTCCTAGCTTCTGGAGCTTTTTCGATTCCCCGGTCTCGCGAGTCATCGCTAGAGGCTCAACTTGAACGTGAGCGTTCCTACCGTCCTCCCCGTGTTAGTTCCTCCCGTCCTCCCCGTGATTGTTATTCTCGTCCTCCACAAAATGACCCTTCTCATTTACCGTCTTGATAAATGAAGATTCATCAGACGGTGATGATAATGATGTTGAATAAAACAGTCCTTGAGTACTTTTATATATTTTGAACTTGTAATAAGTGTTAAGTTAGTTTTGTTAGTTTAATGTGTTAGTTCTATTGAACTTTATACTTTGTTGGTTTTAATGTTGTTGTTGTGTTATTGTTGTTGTTCTTATGTTGTTGTTGGTTTAATTGTTGGTATTATTGTTATTGTTGCTTGTAATAGGAAATTTGGTATGCTGGCAGGTGGTATAGCTGCCAAAACAGGCAGTTTCTGTCAAAATTATACCCAGAAAAGCGACCAAGCAACAATATTTTTTTTCTGGGCAATAGCGACCAAGGATGGTCGCTAATTAACCCAGATTTCCTAAAAAGCGGCCAACTTTGGTCGCTATTCTGTTAAAAAACAAAAATTCTGGGAATTAACGACCAATTTTGGTCGCTTATGTATAAAAAAAAATTAAATTCTATAAATTAGCGACCAATTGTGGTCACTTATGTTTAAAACAAATTAAAAAAATTAAAAAAAAGCGACCAACTTTGGTCGCTATATTCCAAATTTAAAAATATAATATTTGGTTTACAGACCATAGTTGGTCGCCATATTTTAAATAATAATAAATAAATAAAAAATATAATTTAACTATAGAGACCAACTTTGGTCGCTAAATTTATATTATTAAAATATTAAAGCGACCAAAGTTGGTCGCTATATTTATACCCGGAATATTTGGTCTCTTTACATTAGAGACTTAGCGATCAACTTTGGTCCCTAATGTAAAGGGACCAACAAAATAGCGACCAAGCCCTGTTGGACTCATTTTGGTCGCTTTTTCACTGTTTAGCGATCATCTTTGATCGCTTTTGGTGGTCGCTTTTTTTGGGATTTTTAGTAATGAATATAAATTTATGTGCAAAAACTTACTAAAATTATACTAACGAATAAATATGAACCTATAACTTTAAAAATATAATGGGTTCAATATTAAAAGATTGTACCCATCTGCCTCTGCATGTCATGGATACATTTAGCTGCTAACTTTAGGCGCAATTGAAACTACTGACAAGAAACAGCCAACATTATATTTTTATCCAAAAGATAATAAATAAAACTATTAAAACTAACATGTATAGATCCATCTTTCTTTTTAATATTTACTATTTATTTTGGAATTATATGAAAAATAAAAATCACATGGCTTATTAACAGGAGGACTTGGAACTCGGATCAGATACAATAAAGCTTCAACTACACTCATCGTGCTAGATAAGATGGAAGCTTGTGAATATCAGAAAAGTCGTTGAGACATTTGAAGTTTGTCCGTTTCATTTTTGTTCATCAAATCTTCTTGGGATGCAGTATTTTGGAATTAAATATTGGATAGTTCACAAAATGCCAGAGGAAGATGAAAGCTGAATCAGACAAGCAAAGGAAGCAACGTGGAAATTTGTTTAACCATAACCCTCGTCCAAGTTACCATCTCATTTTGTTCCGTGGTTTATTTTTTCTTGACCTTCTTGTTAGTTCTACATAGGATGGAAACCAGCGGGTCGAGTCAGATATGGGTGGATTGAAAAAATATAACGTAATATCCGATCAGACCCATATTTAATACGAATAGAAAATAGATTAATCGGTGGATAATATGGATATTCATATTATCCATGGCTTCTTGAATATGATCATTTTTTGGAGAATTTCTAGTCTCCAAAACTTAAGGTACCTCAAATTTGAGTATTTACAAATATAAAAGCTAAACCCATTGGTTATCCATTTTTTAAATGAATAATATGGATCTTATTCATATATGATCCACTTTTAAAAAGTTCATTATCCAACTAATTTTTTAGTGATTAATATGGATGAATAATTATTTTTTTAATTCATTTTTCCACCACTACATTATTCGACTACATATGCTACATGACTTGCATCATTTTCTTTTCCTTTTTTGGTAATGTCCCATGTGTTCATCCATTAATTTCATCATTTCACTCTCCAATGTTTTCTACCGTGTCTATCCCCAAAAGTTTTAACTAAAATTTTATGGGAATATCCTCTTTTGTGAGGTAGGTAAATGTTGGACTAGTGAAGATTACATCTTATACATGCATGCTTTGCACAGAAAATTGACCTATAGAGAAATCATAGCCTTAATTTGTAGGAAGTAAAGTTTGTAATTGTGAGAACTCTGACGTTAAGGAGTGGGTTGAGCATCTCAGTCCATGGCTCTGCGTAATCTATGTTGACTCTTTTAAATGGGATAATGAACACCTTTGGTCCCATCTTTACGCAATCTATTATTAGAGTCGGATCACGATTTAAATTTTATGAATATAATTATTAAAATTTTTATTTTTAGTATTGAACCGATTATTTTTTTAAACTTATAATTTATATCTACTATATTTAAAATTTTAGTGAATTTTAACACGTAAATTTATATGTTGCATTAAAAGTTATGAGTATTGACTATGAGGACATATTTTTTGTGGAATAAAAAAATTATGGCATATTTTGTCAAAGTTTGCAACTTCCAAGTAATGTTTTCCTTTCAACTTCCTCGCGGGAGACGTTGTGGGAAAGTAATCGAATAAGGCAAAGAAACGGAAATTACAGTTCCTCATGTTAAGGGACACTTTGTATTTCTTTAGTCCAGCATCTTCAGTCTTGTACTTTTTTTAAGAGCATTTCATAATTTTTTTGATGTTTTCATGACACTATAAGCATTGTACAAGCCGTCTTCCAAGCAACTTAAAATATAATTTTTGCATAAGAAGTCAGAATGCTTCCATTCCTCAGTGGCCACAAATCGATTATTTGCAGAAGTTTCTTCTCCCAGAACTAAAACGTCTTTGCTGATAAAGCGCTGTAAACTGAGTGTGGTCAGGTAGAAGAACATTTTCTGCTGCCAATGCTTAAAGTCCACCCCGGAAAACTTTTCGAATTTTTTCTGCCGGTGCTACCGCCGGTGCAGGAGTTGTGCGACTTGAAGACGCAGTTGCCATTGCAGCAGTACTCCCAACAGAACTATTTTGTTGTTCTGCACTTGTTATTTTTCTGTAGAAGAAATTGACAAACAGAATTAGTATCTCGGTGAAGTTTTTATATCTTCAAACCGAATACAAGCAATCGAATTTTTATATCACAGATTTAGTAAAAAGTCATAAAGACTTTAATCTCAAACTGGAGTAGAAAATCCAAAGACTTTAATCTCCAAAACGGGAGTAGAAAATCAATAAGATTTTAGTCTCCCAAAGCAGAATGTAAGATGAGTACAGAAACAAATATTAAATTCTAAGCTTGTTATCACTTTGTATTCAAAACCAGTAAATCAATAAATGTTAGTTTAAGGAAAAATAATGCAAAAAAAATTTCGAGTCCACAAGTTTCTTGTGTTTTCTTAAGGAATTTAATCCCCTCACAATGCTCAAGGTTGCGGATTAATTCCTTCCAGGATAGAACGGAATAACTATTCTATGATAGTGACACTTCAAATCACAGAATTTCGGCGAACTCAAATGGCGGAGCAAATCACACAAAATGATTACGTTTTGCTTTTGAAAAACCAATATAGTATGCAGAAAATTGAGGGGAGAGATTTCAGATTTTGCTGTGGTGGAAAGTGAGGCTAAGCCTCTCTATTTATAAACAATAAAAGGGTGAGATGAAGAGGTGCAATCCAAGAGGTGACTCTTCCATTTCTCATTCACACAGGTGTAATCCAAGAGGTGCCTCTTTCATTTATCATTCACACCCAAGAGGTGCCTCTTCCATTTCTCATTCACCCCCTAAATAAAAACGCAACAACTAATTCCATATATCTTTTCAGTGGCCTTATAGAGTAATAAAAATCACTTTAAATATAAAAATTGAACTCACTTTAATTTGTAGAACTATTTTAAGTCATTATCCCCTCAACGCATACGAATTATTTTCACATGGCATAATTCTCTAACTTCCCAACATTACTTAATGGGCGTGTCCCAGATTTTGCGCTTCTTTTCAACTGTCAAAACATTTGCATTTCATTACTAACTCATAGCCCTATAAATACCACCAAAACATGATCAAACTCTTAACAAAGACTAAAAATTAAATAATTATAAACCTTATAATAATGGCTGGTAATTCTGCAATTTTGGCGGTTACAATAATCTTTTGCATTTTGGCTGGTCCAGTTGCCAGCTTCACAGCTTCTGATTACAAAGATGCAATTGGCAAAGCTATCTTATTTTTCGAAGGACAACGTTCAGGAAAATTGCCAGTTTCTCAAAGAGTAAAATGGAGAGGAGATTCTGCACTCATCGACGGCAAGATTGAACATGTATGAGTTTCATATATATAGCCCTAATTAACTATATTTCTTTTATTATTATTTTTTTTTGGTGGAAAGATATTAATTTACTTAGTCTAAAAAATATTAACATCTTTTTTACTATTGAAGAGTCAAATAATTTTTATTAACTACGAGAATTCCATTTTAAGAATATTCTCAACAATGAGATCATGAGTTTATATTTTTTTTATATGATATTTCTAAATATGTATATTTTATTTCAGAGACCAATATATTAATTTACACTAAAAATAAAACCATTATATCCTTTATACTTCGAGTCACTAGTTTTTTTTTTTTTTTTTTCTGAACGTAAAGTAGTAAAATTTTCGTGAAACTTCAAAAGAAAAAGACGAGGTGCCTATGTTGGTGAGAGATAACATGTACCCAATAAATTTTGTTGTGGTGCGCTGGCCAAATACCATCGTTATAAAAAAATTAGTTTTAAGATTTTCATTAAAAAAAAACTTTGTTAGTAACATAAACCATCGGTTTGCATGTAAATTTCGTCATTGTATATTTACTCTCTCTTCGTTTTATAAAAAGAAATTTATTTCAATCTTTTAATATATCCATTAATCTATCTGTTAGGTGAATTTGATTGGAGGCTACTATGATGCTGGCGACAATGTGAAATTTGGATGGCCTATGGCCTTTTCTTTAACATTATTGAGTTGGGCTGCGGTTGAGCATCCAACAGAAATCTCTTCAGCAAATCAACTTCTCCACCTCCAACGTGCAATTCGTTGGGGCACAAATTACCTAATCCGAGCTCATATTTCAAGTACCACTCTCTATACTCAGGTGGAAAAAAACCGACCCTATCGTATGCTCCTTTTTTTTTCATAACCATTTGGTATTCAGAATTCATTTATTCGATTATTGTGTATTCGCATTGGGCAAATGTCTGAGAAATGCTTCCTATCATGATTTTTTTCAATGGTATCGAACCTGATATTTTTAGTTAAAGGTATAGAAAGACCATATTCATCCCATCAAGACAGGTAATGGTTTATCATATTGGAGTAATAATTAGTTCAGTGTAATAGAACAAAGTTACTTGTGCTGGAACATATATAGCATGGTTATTGTCAAATTATGAATATCCTTTTATCTAAAAATTTAAATTATTGAAGATGGAACACATTTTTTTTTTAGGTTTACATTACGACCTCTCACATGTGTGTCGGACTATTTTCATGGTCTAAGCATGCGGAAGTTTTTAGTTTGATCTAAGATCTTTGTGTGCTATAATACCATATTGAATTGTGTGTTACACGATCAATCACCTCGTATAAAAATTAAGCTATTAGAGAAGAGATCGACATATTTATTAGTTTTGATCTGCAATGATTATTATCTATGTAATTAGTACAAAAATGTTATATGCACAGGTTGGAGATGGAAATGTTGATCACCAATGTTGGGAACGACCTGAAGATATGGATACTCCTCGAACACTATACAAGATCACTTCAAATTCTCCAGGATCAGAAGTTGCAGCTGAAGTAGCAGCTGCTTTTGCCTCAGCATCAATTGTTTTCAAGAAAATAGATTCCAACTATTCTACCAAGTTGTTACGAAGATCAAAATCTGTAAGGAAACTCTAATGATTTTTACTAATTAAGTAGTAATTATCTCCTATTTTTGCCCTGCCCATCTTCATCTAATCAATTTTCGTTATAGGTGTCAAATTTGGCCCATAATTAAAAATATAAGTACTATTAATTACACAATTAAGCACTAAAGAAAAGGATAAACTAAGTTATGCATTTTTATTAGAAACCAATGCAAAATTAAAAAATAGATATTCAACAATCTTGTCATTTCTAGTGTTGAATTGAATTTTCTTTCTTAGCATTAGTATTGATTTTAAATTTATTTGAATTACTATCTTTATGGGCTATACAATTTATTGGACTATTCAAGAATATTATGTCCAAACTTGAAACAATATGTTTAAAGATAAGACTGCGAAAAAGTTTAAGAAATATTTATAAATTACATTACAATAAATATTATATAGATAAATATTTTTAAAATAGTATAAATGTAATGTCAGGTTGGTTCGGTTTCGGTTTGACTTTTTTTAGTTAAAATCAAACCATACCAATTATAGTCGGGCTTTTTTTCCAATACCAAATCAAACCATGATCAGGGTTTTTTTTCCGGTTTGACTCGGATTATCGTTTTGGTGCGGTTTATCGATTTCTTTGTAACCCCTATTGGACGGTATGTATTCATGGAAAAATGGCATGCTATAGCCGCGTTTAAAATAATAGTCGAAATATATAT
>ML348847.1:12377-41162 GCA_005239505.1 Nicotiana paniculata | reverse complement strand
CAAAACCCTAGATTAAAGAAGTTAGCTAGACATGTTCATACGAATCAAACCCAAAATAAATTGCATAATTGAACTACAAAGTAATGAATAAAAGATGTAGAAATCAATGTTTTTGTCACTTCAATGGTTTTCTCACTTCAAATCCTTCGTCTGCCTTCCAATCCTCCTTAAGTTGTGTTTTAGGAATCTATTTATATGTTTAGGACAAACCCTAAACGTGTAGGAGACTTCTATTCCAACTGGGAAACACTTAAACTTGTCAAAACTCGGAATTGACCAAAACAAGGGCCTGGCGTTTGGGCCTTAACGCATGGATAACGCCAGGCTAGGGCTGGCGTTTGGACTCCAATGCCTGGCTAACGCTAGGCTAGGGCTGGCGTTTGGACTCTAACGCCTGGCTAACGCCAGGCAGGGCCAGGCGTTTGGGCTCTGGCGCCCAGCTATAGCCCGGTGCACTCCTCCTCGCCTCTTGAGCGTATTTTCGATGTATTTGCATCCATTTAGCTCGGTTTCCATCTCCAATTCACCTACACATGAAATAGACTCTATTATGCACATAAAAAGTGTATTTTTATCATTAACGCACATAAAATGTAGGGCATATAACATGTTAAACCATGAATTCTAGCCTCGCATCAGCTCTCTATCTCAAGTTTTGATAAAAATGGTTATCCCTCATTTTTGAAAAGTTTCCCTTCTTCGTGAACGCAGAAGAACCTTCGCGTTCACGAAGCACAAACTTACTCTAGACCGAAATCCTTCATCGTGAATGCGATGGCCTAATCACGAACGGGAAGGTCACTCAGCTCGACCCTACGTGAACGCGGGACCAACATCGCGAACGTGTAGGCAAAAGGGCCTAGAGACTCAGGTGACCACTTCCTCTACGCGAATGCGGAACCTTCATCGAAGACTATTTGACTCAGAGCTTCACGAACAAGGTAACTCCATCGCGAATGCAAAGCACAAAATCCCACCTGCCACCAGTTCCTCTTCGCGTACGCGGAACTCCCCCCGCGAATGTAAAGAAGGAAACCACCAACTGGAAAACCAGAAAGTTATGCAATTTTTCACAAGTCCAAAATGATTTGTTAACCACCCGAGATCAACCCGAGGCCCCCGGGATGTCAGCCAAACATACCAACCAGTACTAAAACACCATACGAACTTAGTTGAGCCTTCAAATCACATCAAACAACGCTAAAAACAGAATCACTCTCCAATTCAAACTTAATGAACTTTGAAACTTCAAACTTCGACAACCGATGTCGAAACCTATCAAGTCACGTCTGATTGACCTCAAACTTTGCACACAAGTAATAATTGACATTACGGACCTACTAGCTCTTCCGAAATCGGAATATGACCCCAATATCAAAAGTCCATTTCCGGTCAAACTTCCCAAAAATTGAACTTTCACCATTTCAAGCCTAATTTAGCTACAACCTCCAAAACACAATCCAGACACGCTCCTTAGTCCAACATCACTCAGCGGATTTAACGGAACCGATGAAACTCCATTCTAGAGTCGTCTTCACACAGTTCCAACTACGGTCAAAATCTTATAACTTAAGCTTCCGTTTTAGGGACTAAGTGTCCCAAATCACTACGAAACCACAAATAGAACCTACTAACAAGTCACATAAGCAGGAAAAGATACGGGGGGACCAGTAAACAAAGGATATGGGCTATTACTCTCAAAACGAACGGTCGGTTCATTACATCCTCCCCCTCTTAAAACAATCGTTCGTCCTCGAACGAGTATAGAGACATAACTGGAATGGTAAAAAGATGAGGTTAACGGCTGCGCATATCATGCTCGTTCTCCCAAGTTGCCTCCTCGACCGCCTGACCCATCTACTGAACCTTCACGGAAGCAATGTTCTTTGACCTCAGCTTTCGAACCTGCTTGTCCAAAATAGCCATCGACTCGTCAATATAAGATAAATCCTTGTCCAACTGGACTAAGCTGAAATCCAACACATGAGACAGATCGTCGTGATACTTCCGGAGCATAGAAACATGGAATACTGGATGGACCAGTGCTAAACTGGGAGGCAAGGCAAGCTCATAAGAAACCTCTCCAACAAGCTGCAACACCTCAAGTGGGCCGCTAAACCTTGGGATCAACTTGCCTTTCTTTCCAACACTCATAACACCCTTCATGGCTGACACCCGGAGCAGGACCCGCTCTCCAACCATGAATGTAACATCGTGAACCTTCCGATCTGTATAACTCTTCTGTCTAGACTAGACTGTGTGAAGTCGATCCCGAATCACCTTAACCTTCCCCAGAGCATCCTGAACCAAGTCTGTAACCAATAACCTAGCCTTGCCCGCTTCGAATCAACCCACTGAAGACCGACACTACCTACCATACAAAGCCTTATACGGTGCCATCTGGATGCTCGACTGATAATTGTTGTTGTTGGTGAACTCTGCAAGTGGAAAGAACTGATCCCACGAACCTCCAAACTCTTTCACACATGCACGGAGCATATCCTCTAATATCTGAATAGTGCGCTCGGACTGTCAGTCCGTTTGAGGGTGAAATGATGTGCTCAACTCCACTCGAGTACCCAACCCATGCTGTACGACTCTCTAGAATCGTGATGCAAACTGCATACCCCGTTCAGAGATGATAGATACCGGTACGCCATGAAGCCTGACGATCTTGGGGATATAAACTCGAGCTAGCTACTCGGAAGAATAGGTACTCATCATATGAATGAAATGAGATGACTTGGTCAGCCTATCTATCGCGTCCCCCTTTTTTCCTCTCCTTTCGGATTAGTCAGGGTTTTCGACATTATTGGGACAACTCATTTCCTTTTGGGAAAAAGGATGTAAGGAATTTGAAGAGTCACCACCTAACGAATTAAGGTGCGTTAGGGCACCTATTACAGTTCATTTATAACACTAACTGTATAACCAAAGATTGGGTAAGGCTTGAAGTTACTTCCAGAGGAAGGTGTTAGGCACCCCTCGAAGTCCATAATTATGGGTCCCGGCCAAACTTACTTTGTGAATTAAACAAGTGCAAATAAGCAGTCTAAGCACACATATGTAAACAAGTAAAGGTTTTAACATATTAGTAGTCTAAGCACACATATGTAAATGGGTGAAAGGGGTCCTAAGTTATTTATCCTATAGGATCATATCCATGCAATGCCCGGTAATCATTCCTCGATGAGGGGATACACGTTGCATTAGTGCACGGGTCATCATATCCTTATCTACCCATTATCCCAGCCCTTAGAGGTTACTAAACGAGTTTTTATTTAACGACATTTAAGCGTGTTGTTATTCGCCCCTTCCTTGTGGTCCTGGAGGAATTTAGGACCTCTAAATCTGGGCAGTTCTAGACAACCCCTAAGGCATTTAAAAGGTAAAATTCTAGGCGAAAAACAAATAATATTTAGGACTAGCAGATAAATGAAAGAAGCAGTTAAGAGGCTCATGTTTACCTCCACATGTAATGCAAATGAACATCACGTCTCAAACATAAATGCAGGCAGTTTTTAGAAGAATCTTGTGACAGGATGTCTAGGTGAACATTAATACACAGAATTGGCAGTACTTGTTCAAAACTCAGTGACAGGGCTCTAATAGTTTTCCTACTATTTTAAGACCTGTAAAACTTAGTAGTAAACACAATCAAACGCAATTTTCAATTTTATACTGAGATTAATTACCTAAGGCTTGCCTAGGAATGTGACTATGCATAGAAACAATTACAAGTTATTTTAACAGTGTTGAAGTTATTCAACCTACAAACAGGTTGTTCTAGGTGATACAACATTTCAAAGAGAATTCGTGCCAGTTTTCATTCAGAAGCATGGTATCTATATGTGGGACTACTTTTTACACCTTTTCATTGTTAGTTTCTTATTATAATTTGACTAGGCGTATTTAAACAAATGCAAACAATATCCCTTAGAACATTGTATCTAAATGCACACAGGAGTGACAAATTTTTTGTTAAAGTTATTCGTTAATCCTAGTAGCAGGATTTCTAAGTGAGAAGTGAGAAGTGTTTATGCAAAATTAGAGCATGGATTAATGACATGTGATATGCTGAAGCAGTAGATGTGAAACCCTAAGAACAGGATATCTAATGCATGTTTGACATGATTTGGATGAACACATTGATCCTAAGTCATGGATTCTAATGCAAATACACAGAATGTAAAGCCTAAAGCATGCTTTCTACCCGATAATATCAACAATACTATACGGCTACCCTCCCACTTTCACTAGCCACCCCAATATTTGTTTACAAATAATTGTTACAGGCCGATGGATGAATGAATTACATAACTAAAAAGGAAATTTAAACTATAGGGAGCCTGAAATAGGACCAAGGCAAACCTGGTAAGGCCAGCCCTTCAATGATCTCAAATGCCAAAGGATTTCATAGCCATTTTCATGTCCAGGTGTGTCAGAGTTCCCTAAGGACCTCAAGGATTCCGGGCAGTGCTCACACCTAGATTTTCATAACAAGAACTGAGTAAGTGCAGTGTGGAAGGGCCAACTTCAGTGTGTCAAAGTTCAGAGGGATCTCAAAAAGATCCTAAGGCAGTCACACACTGGATTGGCAGAACCTAGGGACTTAAGAGTAGAGTGAGAGAGCTTGACATAGTTTAAAAAAAAGGTTTTGACAAGAGAAACAATACTGAATTGATTCAAGAAGTAAAGGAGTCTTTTGAAAATGAACTGATTAGTAGCAAAACAACTTGAAAAGAATGTAAGCATTTTTGAAAATTCAACAAACAGCCTGATTGGCTGCAGAACAAACAAGTCCAGCACTAATAATAACAGAGTTCACACAGGGATATTGGGAATTGGGGACATATAGAACACACATAGTAAAACATGTAACATCAGAAACACAACAACTTCTCAAGAGTTTATAGGATTAAGGAATTGGTCATACAACCAATGGTACAGACATCAGAACAGACAGGTGAGAACATAGTCGTACTAGATAGAATTAAACACAGGATCTGAATTACTTAGAGATATTAGATGACTTAGCAAAGCAGATTGATACCGGAATCTAAATAAACAGATAGGCAAACAACCAAACATGCTGACATACATGGAGCAAAGTCGGATTGAAACATGCTAGAGAAAGCAACAGGAAAATCCTTATACATGTTAATCATAAGTTGAACAGGACAGAACTCACACATGCTAAGTGAAACAATGATTTAATCATACAAACTACACATTAAACAATCAAATAATAAGCATGAGCAAGACCGGAAATCATTGAATTGAAGCAATAACACATAGAGTTTTGGATTTGAAATTGAATCAAGACATACCAGTGAGGGAGAGCAAGCACAAAGTATAAAGCAGGTATAGTGCAATAACTAGCCTTGGATTACAGCCGGCTAGTTCAACAAGAGTAGCAAGTAACAAGAAAGAGCAGAGAGCTTTTAAGTGTAAGAGAGAATTATTGAACTAATGTTCGTCCCAGAAGTGAGAATTATTGAACTAATGTTCGTCCCATAAGTGAGAATAGAGGATAGTATATATAGTAGTTGAGAGCTAGTCAAAATAAGGTAAAGAAGCAATCATGTAGCAATTAGAGAAATCCACAGATTCAGTCATACACGAAATCGGCAAAGTCTCATTTAATTAAGGGGTAACTAGTTAACGGGAAAGAGCAGGGTAATATTTAAGGAAAGGAATTAAATAACTTGGGTATAGAGTAGGTAATTAGGGGTAAATACACATAGGGTTCAATTAAGGAAATAACTAGTAAGAATCAACAAATAACATGGTTAATCAGAGAATAAGGTAAGAAATAATTAAAGGCTGTGAAAAATAGAAAATAATCGAAAATCAGCATACATGTATTACCATAGCAAATAAGTGAATTAAAGACTCGAAATAATACTGATTTTAAGGACAATAACATAGGTTTCCATGAATAAGCAGATAAGCCAAGTATAAACAAGAAGGATCGAATCTGGAACCCTAATAGAGACGTACTAGGGTAAAATCACCAGGTATTCAAATTAGACGAAGGAGAAATCATATAAATCAAAGTACAGAACTAAATCATGTAGCAAATAACACAGATCGACTCAGAATCCAAACACAGTGTCAAAAATGAGGGGTTTTAACATAAGTTAGTTAGGGAGAAACTTAACAAAATCAGTCGAAAGACATAAGAATCAGAGAATTAAACACTTAAAATCAAAAATCGTTTTGAAGAAAAGATTTTCAGGAAACCTTAGTTAGGAAAAGAAACGAAAAGACACTTGAAAATCAGAAGGTTTTTCATATAAACAAGCAAAAAATAGTTCGATTCTTCTCAGATCTGTACAGATCTGATATGTTCAAGAGATGAAAGTAGGTTTTCGTTAAAATAACGCAAAGATGAAGATATCGGATTAGAAACCCATAGGTTTAGGAAAAAAATAGAAATATCTTACTCAAAATCGAGCCATAGCGGCCTGAAACAGGCAAGAACAGGCCAAAGGTGTGAGTGGACTGACTCTTGTCCCTTGAGGGCCTTAGAGACAGTAATACCGGCGTAAGGGAGCCATGAGAGGCCTGCGGGTGGTGAGGGAACACCATGGTTGACGGTGGAGAGTGATGGCGAGGTGAGATTTAGGGTTAGGGTCTGAGAGAATTTGAGAGAGAAGGGGAAGGGGTGACAGCGGAGTGAGGAGGAGAATGAGGGGTTTGGGAGGGGGGTGATTTAGGTTAATTAAGGAAGGTTTTAATTTGGGCCGTTGATAATTGTTTTAATCTGGGCCGTTGATAAAAAATGATCAACGACCAAGATTCCAGAAGAGCTGGGTCGGGTTAGGTAGGATTTGGGCCCAGGTTATATTGGGTTGGTTTATAAGGATTTGGGTTGAATTAATTTAGGCTAGAATTAAAATAAAATGGCTATTTGTTAAATACCCCAACTAAATTAATTAAAATAATTTGTAAAATAATTACTAATTAAAAAATTAATTTCATGCATGGAAATGTTTAAAAAATGATTATTTAGTATCTAACTTATGGTAAAATAATGCAAAAGTTGTGTGCATGGGCTATAATTGCAAAGTTATTGCAATTGTAGCCAAAAGATGCCAAATTGGATATTTATAAAATAATTTAGACTTAATAAGACCATAAGTAGTAATATTAAATCAAGAAATGTTTTGAAATCATTTGTGATGCAATTTTTTAATTATCTATTGAAAATAAAATACTGGGCAAATTAATGAAAAGTGTAGAAATTGTGGAAAAATACCAATTGATGCTAATGCATGATTTGAAGACATCTATGCAATTTTAAAAATTATTTTGGAAAAAATTGGGTATCAACATCTGCCCCTCTTTACCCGGAAATGATGAAAGAGTTGTCGGGTAAAGACATGATAGCCAATTTTGACCGAGCAAAACGGTTTGAGAGATTTAGGTTGTACCCTGGTTTTTGAGCTGCCTACATATCCCTAGTTTACAGGTTTCAGGTCGTGTGTAGTTCTGGATTCCTCGGTGACATATACCGATGAAGTCTTTACAAGAACGGACGCAATATCTAGGGATAGGTGAAAAATGGTTTATGGGGAGGTCAGATTTGATATAGTCGAAGGAACTGGAGCGAGATCGCTCCTGCTGGGATGTCGGTTGCTTGCCAGGTCACCTGCAAATAAAGATAATACGATCATACATTTGTGTGAAAATTTTAACGTGATGCAGATTCCCTTCAGATCATGAGATTTGTCTTCGGACGGTTAGGGATGACGTCCTTAGACCATGATGTCCTGGGCCATGAATTATTCGGTGAGAGATCCTCAGGCCATGACATGGTGTCTTCCGGCTATGAGGATGATGCCTTTAGACTATGACGCCTTTGGAAAGATTGGTGATATTTCAGCCCATGAGAAGCAATAATATGATGTCAACAAGACAAGGCTTAGTCTTGTGAAGTGGAGGGTAGAGCTTAGCCCAAAAGAAGAGCAAAGTAGATAATGCCGGAGAGACAACGCTTAGTCTCGGTGAAAGAATGTAAATTGGAGGCAGAGCTTAGCCTCATGCAGGTATGGAGACAGAGCTTAGTCTTATGCAAATAAAGGAAGAGATTAGCCTTATGCAGATGGAGGTAGAGCTTAGCCTCATGCAGGATGCGGAGGTAGAGCTTAACCTCACCCAAGATGTGGGATAGGGCTTAGTCCCATGCAAACGAAGGCAGAGATTAGCCTTGTGCGAATGCGGAGGTAGAGCTTAACCTCATGCAAGATGAAGGCATAGATTATCCTTATGCAAGGGAAGGCACCGTTTAGCCTTATGCAGATGGTGGGCAGAGAATAGCCTTATGCAAGGTGAAGGCAGAGATTAGCCTTATGCAAGGTGAAGGCAGTGTTTATCCTTATGCAAGGGGGAGGTAGAGCTTAGCCTTATGCAAGGTGAAGGCAGCGTTTAGCTTTATGCAAGGTGAAGCAGATATTAGCCTTATGCAAATGGAGGCAGTGTTTAGCCTTATTCAAGGTGAAGGAAAAGATTAGCCTTATGCAAGGTGAAGGCAGCGTTTAGCCTTATGCAAGGTGAAGGCAGAAATTAGCCTTATGCAAAGTGAAGGCAAGCGTTTAACCTTATGCAAGGTAAAGGCAGAGATTAGCCTTATGCAAATAGAGGCAGCATTTAGCCTTATGCAAGGTGAAGGCAGAGATTAGCCTTATGCAAATGAAGGCAGAGATTAGCCTTATGCAAATGGGGGAGGTAGAGCTTAACCTCATGCAAGGAAAGGCAGCGTTTAGCCTTATGCAAGGTGAAGGCCGAGATTAGCCTTATGCAGATGAAGGCAGATATTAGCGTTATGCAAATGGGGGAGGTAGAGCTTAAACTCATGCAAGGAAAGGCAATGTTTAGCCTTATGCAAGGTGAAGGCCGAGATTAGCCTTATGCAGATGAAGGCAGAGATTAGCCTTATGCAAGGTGAAGGCAGCGTTTAGCCTTATGCAAGGTGAAGGCAGAGATTAGCCTTATGAAAATGAAGACAGAGATTTGTCTTATGCAAATGGGGGAGATAGAGCTTAAACTCATGCAAGGAAAGGCATCGTTTAGCCTTATGCAGGAGAGTAGAATGAATAGTAGGTAATAATAGAGTTTCTTAGCTGGTAGCAGATTTCAGTATGCGGTTGTTGTGAAGATTGTGACTTCGAGGCATGTATATTCTTTGTCCCTGCATCTAAAGAAAGATAATGAGTTCTGTAAATGGGGGAGGTTGGTTCGTGTCTCCGCCAACTTTTCTTGTCCTGCTTTGCTCGGTCTGATGATCCTGCTTACATCATCGGGGTAGCGTTTGGCTAAACAGAGCTATTTTACAAGCAAGCGTGCATAGTTTTGTAAAGACATAGTACAAATATACTTAAAGAATTTTAGATGAACCGATGACCATGAAAAGATCCGAGATATTGCAACCTCTTTTGTTATGGAATTTTGAGGGTCCTCCTAAAAATTCTGCCCCAGATAGATGAATTGACATCTCTGACTGTCGCTGCGATTGGCTGAACTTGCTTCGGAATTTTGAGGGTCCTCCTCAAAATTCTGCCCCAGTTAGATGGATTGACGTCTTTGACTGTTACACATGCTGTGATCGGCTGAACTTGCTTCGGAATTTTGAGGGTCCTCCTCAAAATTCTGCCCCAGTTTCCAATTGTGGGGGAAAATAAGATTTTTATTGAATTATGACCAAACCCACAGGGCTGCCTACATATCCCCTTCTAAATGGGAATCAGGTCGGGCGTAGTTCAGTTTACATCATTTGAGAAAAGTACAAAGAGTTACACATAGTATCGCTTGACTGCATCTGAATTGATCGGTTTTGGCCAGACTTCTCCGTCCATTTCTGCAAGTATGAGAGCTCCTCCTGCCAATACCCCGTGAACCATGTATGGACCCTGCAAGTTGGGAGAGAATTTCCCTTTGGATTCATCTTGATACAGAAAGATCTTCTTCAACACCAGCTGCCCCGGTGTGAACTGAGGCTTGACTCTTTTGTTGAAGGCTCTAGACATTCTGTTCTGATAAAGTTGTCCGTGACACATTGCATTCATTCTTTTCCCGTCTATGAGGGCTAGTTGCTCATAACGGCTCCTTATCCATTCCGTGTCGCTGAGCTCAGCTTCCTGTATGATTCTCAAGGAAGGAATCTCCACTTCGGCAGGAATACCAGCTTCTGTACCATAAACCAGTAAGTAAGGAGTTGCCCCGGTTGATGTGCGGATTGTGGTACGATATCCCAATAAGGCAAATGACAGCTTCTCGTGCCACTGTTTGTGATTTTCTACCATCTTTCTCAATATCTTCTTGATATTCTTGTTGGTGGCCTCAACAACTCCATTCATCTGAGGTCTATAGGCTGTGGAATTCTTGTGGTCACATCGGGTTTGTAGGCAATTTGTGAGCCACAATGGATGTACTTAATCTGGTCATGTCATCGTATGACCATGCAAATATGTCCTCATATTCTTTCAAGAATTGTGTGTACTCTCATTTTTATGATGGTGACAAGTGGATGTTGATGCGAGTCTCTTTGACAGTCTCCGAATCTCCCAAGTTGATTACCTCGGTCTCGTCCAGATTGGACTTAGGCTTGTTCTCAAAGTCCTCTACTTCTCTGATGATTTTCTCGGGTATGATATCCTCTTCTTCTGAATCACTGTCCTTTTTTTGCGTTGTCTTATTGCATGTCACAATCATTGGTTCATCAAGACAGGAAATAGTAATGTTGTATAGGTAAAAGTATGAGAGAAAAATAATAAATATCGATTCCTTAAAACATAAAAGAGATTTTCAATAATTTAAATAAACGTTTCGGAACACTGGTAATTTTATTTAAAATAGAATGCAAGAAAGAGAAATCATTTTCTTGGAAAGCAAAAATAAACAATGTTGTTCAACCTTGCTACCCCGGGACTTGTCGGGCCCTGGATGGTCTGACAGTCCAGTTTCTAATGAA
Organism: Nicotiana paniculata; assembly: GCA_005239505.1. Lineage (NCBI taxonomy): Eukaryota > Viridiplantae > Streptophyta > Magnoliopsida > Solanales > Solanaceae > Nicotiana > Nicotiana paniculata. The sequence goes on along the minus strand of ML348847.1, from coordinate 30,187 downwards.
TGATCCCTTGCTCACGGCTTGGATGGTAGGGCCTTCCTCCTCCTCGACAATAACACAACAGTCCATATCCTCGTCTTCCAAGAATAAGTTCCTTAAGGCTGCTAATGCTTTCTCCTCCTTTGGTCCCCCTTTGACGTCGGCTTGCCGGAAAGTCTGTTCCAGATGCGGTATGGGCTGCTCTAATGGATAGTAAGGATCGTGCCATGGTGGCGTCCAGTCATCGTACTCTTGCCAAGTGTACTGGTAGCCCAGGCCAAAGGTAGTGCCGTGGCGCTTTAGCCGTATTGGCTTGGAAATGCCTTGAAGATTCTTACCAATACCCTTGCCGGGTTCATATCCGCTCCAATTCATTATTCTTTCAATCTTACTACTCCACCACTTATTTTTGTCTATTGCTTTGACCCGTTCAATGTGGTGGTAACTTTCTCCACCAAGCCATCTTCTACCTTCAATTAGCGGGATAGTCTGGCGGCTGTACATGGGGTTTCTCCCATCCCCATGGATAATGACTTCCTGATGGTTCCACTCGAATTACCGCTTGATGCAAAGTTGAGGCCACAGCCCTAAAGACGTGTATCCATGGTAGTCCTAGTGATAGATTATAGGACGTGGATATATCTAACACCTTAAATTTAACCTCAAGCCATGTAGGCCCCATCTGCAAACAGAGACTGATTTCTCCAATGGTGGACCTTTGATACCCATCGAAAGCCTTTACATTCATGGATCCTTCCTGTATTTCGTATAATCCCTTGCCCAGCCTCTTTACTATTGTCAATGGGAAAATGTTAAGGCTGGACCCTCCATCAATCAGAACCCTGGTAATGAAGTAATCTTTACATTTCACGGTTATGTGCAGTGCCCTGTTGTGACTCAAGCCTTCAGGTGGTAGTTCATCCTCGTGGAAAGTAATCTTGTGACTTTCTAATATCTGCCCCACCATGTTATCCATTTCTCCGCTTATGATGTTGCTAGGCACATAAGCTTATTTCAATACTTTCATCAGAGCACTCTTATGTGCTTCCGAATTCTGTAGTAATGATAATATGGATATCTGGGTCAGAGTCTTATTCAGATGATCTATGACCAAGTATTCCCTGGCTTGTACCTTCCTCTAGAGGTCATCTGGTCATGTCTCAATAACGGGAGGCCTGTTAGAAGTCCGTTTGCTGGACTCTCCCAAGTGTTCGGGTGTGTAGACCCTTCCAGTCCTGGTCATCCCCTGTGCAACACCAGCTTCTTCCACCTTGACCTTTTATTTCCTTCTAGCTTCAGCTACGTAATCCCAGGGCACGACATTAGTGTAGAAAGGCGGCGTAGTCGATACTGTCACTGTAATTGGTGTGGCTACCTTTACTTCGAATGGGACAGGAATCACTACAGGTGGTGCTATTTCAACCTTAAATGGTGCAGTCGTATCTGTGGCGGTGATACCTCAAACTCGAACGGGACTGATGTAGTCACCTCAGCCTCTCTTGACAGCTGTATCTGCACTATGATGGGATTGAGAGTAACCACCGATTTCTTGGGATCGTCACCTTCTTTGATCAACCTGATTGACTTCTCTGGGTCCCATTCTTCATTTATTTCTATCACATTGACGCCTCCACCCCTATGATCTGGGAGGGGGTTATTGCAAACATTAGGAGCAGCTTCCTTAGCTTGAATGATTTTGTTGTCGATCAGAGCCTGGAACTTATCCTTCAACGAGCGGCATTCATCGATGGTATGTCACTTCATGCCGGAATGGTATGCACAAGTTTTTTTTGGATTGACCCATTGGAATGGATTCTCTGCTGCTACAGTAGGGATGGGAGTGATGTAACCAGTGGCTTTTAGACTTTCATATAGCTGGTCAATGGGCTCAGCAATGGCGGTATACTGTTTGGGTGGCCTGCGGTCAAAGTTTGACCGAGGTCTTGGGAAGTTTTGGCGAGATGGAGGTGACTGAAAGTGAGACGGTTGGGAATTGTATGTGTGATATACAGTGGCTGGTCGGGAATATCTTGGAGATTTGGGTTGATATGTAGGTAGAGGTGACAGTTGATATGTAGGCGGAGGTGCTTGGTATGCAAGTGGAGAGGTTTGATATGTTAGTGGAGATTTGGGCCCCTGTGCAATCATTACCGCTCCTACGTCTTTCTTGTTGGATATGCCACCGGACTGCAGTGCTTTGTTGGTAGCTTGTAGTGCTTCAAAGTTTGTGACCATCCCACTCTTGATGCCCTCTTCAATCCTTTCACCCAGCTTGATGATGTCAGAGAACTTGTGATTTTCAATTACCATCAGTCTTTCATAATATTGCGGGTCGTGTGCCCTGACAAAGAATTTGTTCATTTGCTCTTCGTCTAGTGCAGGCCTGACTTTGGCCGCTTCCGACCTCCAACGAGTGGCATACTCGCGAAAGGTTTCAGTGAGTTTCTTCTTGAGATTCTGGACGTAAAATATGTCTGGTGCATTTTCTGTGTTGAACCTGAATCGGTCCATGAAATCAGAGACCAGACTCACCCAATTAGGCCACTTCTTGGGGTCTTGGCTGATGTACCAAGACAAAGCATCCCCTGTGAGGCTCCTCATGAACAATTTCATCTGGATCTTTTCATCTCTTCCAACTCCGACCAGTTTGTCACAATAGGTCCTCAAATGGACTCTGGGAGCACCAGTACCGTCGAACATCTCGAACTTGGGAGGTTTGTAACCCTCCGGTAGTTCTACATCAGGTTGTATGCAGAGATCTTCATAGTTCAATCCTCCAATCCCCTAACCTCCTTCTATGCTTTGAACCCGGCTAGTCAATTTCTTGACTTCTTCGGCCAAGTTCATGATAAGCATATCCTTCTCATTGGATTCCGGTGTGCAAGAGATGGGTTGAGTGGAGTGAGGTAGAGTCTCCACGTATATGGGGTTATTCTGGTGGCCTTGTGCCTGTGCATAGAGGTGATCGTTGGTGGAGTTTTGTGGTTCAAGAATGATGGGTGGGGTGTTTTGGGGAGTGTGACAGGTGTTTTGTTGGTATTATGGCGGGATGGTTTGATTTTGCGGTGGAGTTATATAGTGGTGAGTTGTAGGAGGATTCTGTTTGTTGGGGGTATTTTGAGGTGGTGCGGGGTTTTGAGTGTTCGGGTGGATGACATCCGGAACACTAAGTGAGAAGGACAAGTTCGCTAGGTTCCGAACATGTTCAAGTTACCCTTGAAGTTTCAGTAGCCTTTGTTCAAGTTGCGACACAGTATCATTCTGGACCTGAGTACCCGACTGTCAGAAGCTTCTGCATGTTCAACTGTCAGATGCTATTCAAGTCTTCCATCTTGCCCTTGCCTTTGACTTTAGGTGGACTAGGATGAGGAGAAGGTGGAGGGCCCATGGATCTTGTATGGTATGATGATGATGCCAAAATTCACAAACCAACCTTTGGGGAAGGGGAATAATCAAAAGAAATAAAATAAAAACAAAAGGTAACGAATAGGTGAGGATCACGAAATTTGCAGTATTTAAACACATATTGCAGAATTGTAAATGCGCGTCCTAAATTTGGGAGCCTCGTTGTGCCTGAGGTAGGCCTAGCGACAAGTTGGTTTCGAAAACTTAGATACCAAAATGCATCATTTCATTAATGTAAATAAACGAATCCCAAAACGATACTAAAATAACAAATAGGAAATAAGTCACTAATGGCACTCGGCCTTATTAGATTTATGAAAGCAAAAAGGTAAATATAGCCTATTTGGTCCCAGAAATACCTTCCCCAGATTCGATATTCTTGATTCCATCGAACAAGTTCCCTAGCTCGCGTAGTCCCAGCAGTAGGTACGCTTTAGCCAGGTGTCCTCTTTCATTCCCCTCAGCGTTCTGGAAATCCTCGATCCTTTTGATGACTTTGCCTTCTAACTCCACTATACCTCGTTCCAGATATTCCAACTTCCTATTGGAGAGAACAACTATCTCTTTCCATTCCTCGATCAGTCTCTTTTTGGTCTCATGTATTTCCCGGTGCTCATTCTCGGAATCGCGGATCCTTTTGTGCAACCGGTTGTACTTGACCTGAGCCTCGACATCCTCATCTATGATTCTATTGCCTCGGCTGATTCCCGGCCTCACTATCCCGTCCAAGTTGTCTTCCAGCCATACATGGTAGAAAGGTACACATCCTGCATGGTACCTGTCTGGTTCAATAGTATTCTTCTCTATGATGATTTTGCAGTGCCACATGTGTTGAGCTTGGCACTTGTAGGGGACGTCGTCGTCCTGGAAATCCGTTCTGAAGTGACCCATCTTGGAAACCATTGGTACAACTTATTTTCTACCTGCCTGCCTCATGACTTGGAGAGGAACATAGGGATATATACCTCTCAACCCGATCAGCACTAAGTATGGTGCATCCTTGGATCTAATGATAAATTCGTCCGTCGGGAACCACTCGAACATCCATTGCACCTGTTCCTTGGTAAGATTTTCAAAGAATTCCACCCATTCCTTGGCAGTTTCTGGTTGAGCAAATCTGTCTGGAATGTAAGTCATCCGCTTGGTGTGATGGAAAGCAATGTGATCATTCCAAGCCCTTCGCGGAAGTTCTTGGCGATATTGGCCCTTTTGAAGGTGTTCCAAGAGCCATAACTGCAGCAACAGGTTGCAACCCTCAAAATGTTTAACTCCTCTTTGACAATGTCCCAAGTCTCGATAAATATTAGCTAAGATCATAGGGACAATGCTGAAGGTTTGTCCATCGATCCCTTCCATCAAGGCCCTGGTTACCACGGCTAGCCTGATATGAATCCTTTCCTTATATATCGGGAACACTATCAAGCCTAAAAAGCACACAATAAACACGAATACCCTACGGTGGATGTGACCCTGAGACGTGATGGTAAACTTGTCATGATTGGTACGGTATGATTTGCTGTGATCGTATCTTTCATACAAGTACTCGAAAGGTATGTAAGATTGTTTCAAACACTTCAATTCAGCATTCTTCTTCAACCCCATGATTTTCAAAAAACCTTTTGCCCTTGCGGTTCTCAGGTACCAACAACCCAGGGCTAAGCTATCCCAGCAAGTCCTCCTATTTCTTCCAAGAGCGGCGTCATTTCAATATTCCCAAAGCGGAATACAGATCTTTCACTATCCCAAAACAAAGTGGCAGCCTCAATCAACATGTTGTTTGGATGGATGTCTAGCAGATAAGGTAAGTCGCCCAAATGTTTCCTCACGTGTGTCTTATCACTTGAAGGAAGGTCTTCCCACCAGTCAAGGAGCATTGGTGGAATGTTGTTGACCATACCGAGTCTGGGGACCTCGTGCCTCATTTTCTGCAAGACAAAAATGGTTAGGCCCTTTCCCCCACCATACTTGACTTATTTATTAGTATACAGGTATTTAGTTCTCCAAATTAATGCGTAGAAAGTGATCGTGTCCGTTGGGATTATGAAAACCCTGATGGACTTTTGGATAAGGATGTCTTAAAGGGTTATTGTGCGGATGACACATTAACCCGTTAGGTTTGACCATGATTCATGCACAATATAACAAGAGTAAGGTTTCTATGGGGCTTTAGATCGGTACCCTCGAGCGGAAAACTCGAGGGGAAAAGGCACGAAACCATCGACTGCACCGCTGATCGACTGGTTTTACCGTAAATAAGCCTTTCCGAATTTAGGGGTGATATAAATTGGAAGAGCACAACCACTCATCAAGCTTTGCTATAGGATTTGTATAGGCACGAGTGGAATATGATGTTGAGCATGATTATGCAGCAATAAATAAGTAATAAACAGCATATTGTCATGTATTGCACATTATGAAAGCGATAAATACAACAGTTATAATTGAAAAGCGGTTACAAAGGAAACAAGAAACATGTCAGTTTCGTTTTGGGAAAATAAATACTTGGGAAAGTAAATAATTAATTGCACATAAAGGGGACGGTGTGCGAGCAATACCAAAATAATGCACATTTAGACAAATTCACAAAGCGGTTTGTAATGGTAAAAGCCCGGTATCCCCAGCAGAGTCACCATGTTGTCGCGCCCCCCTTTTTTCCTCTCCTTACGGATTAGTCATGGTTTTCGACATTATTGGGACAACTCATTTCCTTTTGGGAAAATGGATGTAAGGAATTTGAAGAGTCGCCACCTAACAAATTAAGGTGCGTTAGGGCACCTGTTACGGGTCATTTATAACACTAATTGTATAACTAGAGATTGGGTAAGGGCTTGAGGTTACTTCAAGGGGAAGGTGTTAGGCACCCCTCGAAGTCCACAACTGTGGTTCCTGGCCAAACTTACTTGGTTAATTAAACAAGTGAAAATAAGCAGTCTAAGCAAACATATGTAAACAAGTAAAGGTTTTAACAAATTATCAGTCTAAGCATATGTAAATGGGTGAAAGGGGTCCTAAGTTATTTATCCTATAGGATCATATCTATGTAATGCCCAGTAATCACTCCTCGATGAGGGGCTACACGTTGCATTAGCGCACGGGTCATCGTATCCTTATCTACCCATTATCCCACCCCTTAGCGATTACTAAGCGAGTTTTCATTTAACGATCTCTAAGCGTGTTGTTACCCGTCCCTTCCTTGTGGTCTTGGAGGAATTTAGGACCTCTAAATCTAGGTAGTTCTAGACAACCCCTAAGGCATTTAAAAGGGAAAATTCTAGGCGACAAGCAAATAACATTTAGGACCAGCAGATAAATGAAAGAAGCAGTGAAGAGGCTCATGTTTACCTCCACATATAATGCAAATGAACAGCACATCTCAAACATAAATGCAAGCAATTTTTAGAAGGATCTTGTGACAGAATGTCTAGGTGAACAGTAATAAACAGAATAGGCAGTACTTGTTCAAAACTCAGTGACATGGCTCTAATAGTTTGCCTACTATTTTAAGACCTGTAAAACTTAGCAGTAAACACAATTAAACGCAGTTTTCAATTTTATACTGAGATTAATTACCTAAGGCTTGCCTAGGCGTGGGACTATGCATAACAACAATTACAAGTTATTTTAAACAGTGTTGAAGTTATTCAACCTAAAAACATGTTGTTCTAGGTGATACAAGATTTCAAAGAGAATTTGTGCCAGTTTTTATTCAGAAGCACGACATCTATATGTGGGACTGCTTTTTACACCTTTTCATGGTCAGTTTCTTATTATAATTAGATTAGGCGTATTTAAACAAATGAAAACAATATCCCTTCGAACATGGTATCTAAATGCACACAGGAGGGACAAATCTTTTCTTAAAGTTATTTGTTAATCCTAGTTGTAGGATTTCTAAGTGAGAAGTGCTTATGCAAAATTAGAGCATGGATTGATGACAAGTGATATACTGAAGCAGTAGATGTGAAACCCTAAGAACATGATATCTAATGCATGTTTGACATGATTTTGATGAACATATTGATCCTAAGTCATGGATTCTAATGCAAATACACAGAATGTAAAGCCTAAAGCATGCTTTTTACCCAATAATATCAACAATACTATATGCCTAGCCTCCCATTTTCACTAGCCACCCCAATATTTGTTTACAAATAATTGTTACAGACAGATGGCTGAATGAATTACATAATTGAAAAGGAAATTTAAACTATAGGGAGCCTGAAATAGGCCCAAGGAAAACCTGGTAAGTCCAGGCCTTCAATGATCTCAAATGCCAAAGGATTTCATATCCAATTTCATGTCCAGGTGTGCCAGAGTTACCTAAGGACCTCAAGGATCCCGGGCAATGCTCACACCTAGACTTTAATAACAATAACTGAGTAAGTGCAATGTGGAAGGGCCAGCTTCAGTGTGTCAAAGTTCAGAGGGATCTCAAAAGGATCCCAAGGCAGTCACACACTGGAGGGGCAGAACCTAGGGACTTAAGAGTAGAGTGAGAGTGCTTGACATAGTTTTGAAAAAAAAAGGTTTTGACAAGAGAAACAATACTAAATTGATTCAAGAAGTAAAGGAGTCTTTTGAAATGAACTGATTAGTAGCAAAACAACTTGAAAACAATGTAAGTATTTTTGAAAAATTCAGCAAACAACCTGATTGACTACAGAACAAACAAGTTCAGCACTAATAATAACAGAGTTCACATAGGAGTATTGGGAAATTGAGACATATAGAACACACATAGTGAAACATGTAACAACACAAACACAAAAGCTTCTCAAGAGTTTATAGGATTAAGGAATTGGTCATACAACCAATGGTACAGACATCAGAACAGACAGGTGAGAACATAGTCATACTAGACAGAATTAAACACAGGATCATAATTACTTAGAGATATTATATGACTTAGCAAAGCAAATTGATACCAGAATCTAAATAAACAGATAGGCAAACAACCAAACATGCTGACATACATGGAGCAAAGTCGGATTAAAGCATGCTAGAGAAAGCAACAGGCAAATCCTTAGACATGTTAATCATAAGTTGAACAAGACAGAACTCATACAAGCTAAGTGAAACAATGATTTAATCATACAAAATAAACATTAAACAACCAAATAGTAAGCATGATCAAGACTGGAAATCATTGAATTGAAGCAATAACACATAGAGTTTTGTATTTGAAATTGAATCAGGACATACCGGTTAGGGAGAACAAGCACAAAGTATAAAGCAGGTATAGTGAAATAACTAGCCTTGGCTTACATCCGACTAGTTCAACAAGAGTAGCAAGTAACAAGAAATAACATAGGGCTTTTAAGTGTAAGAGAAAATTATTGAACTAATGTTCGTCCCCAGAAGTGAGAATAGAGGAGAGTATATATAGCAGTTGAGAGCTAGACAAAATAAGGTAAAGAAGCAATCATGTAGCAATTAGGGAAATCCACAGATTCAGTCATACATGAAATCACCAAAGTTTCCTTTAATTAAGGGGTAACTAGTTAACAGTAAAGAGCAGGGCAATATTTAAGGAAAGGAATCAAATAGCTTAGGTATAGAGTAGGTAATTAGGGGTAAATACACATAGGGTTCAATTAAGGAAATAACTAGTAAGAATCAACAAATAACACGGTTAATCAGAGAATAAGGTAAGAAATAATTAAAGGCTGTGAAAAATAGTAAATAACCAGAAATCAACATACATGTATTATCATAGAAAATCAGTGAATTAAAGACTCGAAATAATACTCATTTTAAGGACAATAATATAGGTTTCCATGAATAAGCAGATAAGCCAAGTATAAACAAAAAGGATCGAATCCGGAACCCTAATAGAGACATACTAAGGTAAAATCACCAGGTATTCAAATTAGACGAAGGAGAAATCATATGAATCAAAGTACAGAACTAAATCATGTAGAAAATAACACGGATTGACTCAGAATCCAAACACAGTGTCAAAAATTAGGGGTTTTAGCATAAGCTAGTTAGGGTTAGGGAGAAACTAAACAAATCAGTCGCAACACATAAGAATCAAAGAATTAAACACTTAAAATCAGAAATCGTTATGAAGAAAAGATTTTCAGGAAACCCTAGTTAGGAAAAGAAACGAAAAGACACTTGAAAAGCAGAAGGTTTTTCATAAAAACAAGCAAAAATAGTTCGATTCATCTCAGATCTGTACAAATCTGAGAAGTTTAAGAGATGAAAGTAGGTTTTCGTAAAAATAACACAGAGATGAAGATATCGTCTTAGAAACCCATGGGTTTAGGAAACAATAGAAAGATCTTACTTAAAATCGAGCCATGGCGGCCTGAAACAGGCAAGAACATGCCAAAGGTGTGAGTGGACTGACCCTTGTCCCTTGAGGGCCTTAAAGACAGTATTACCGGCGTAAGGGAGCCATGAGAGGCCTGAGGGTGGTGAGGGAACACCATGGTTGAAGGTGGAGAGTGACGGCGAGGTGAGATTTAGGGTTAGGGTCTGAGAGAATTTGAGAGAGAAGGGGAATGGGTGACGGCGTAGTGAGGAGGAGAATGAGGGGTTTGGGACGGGGTGATTTAGGTTAATTAAGGAAGGGGTTAATCTGGGTCGTTGATAAAAAATGATCAATGGCCAAGATTCCAGAAGAGCTGGGTCGGGTTAGGTGGGATTTGGGCCTGGGTTATATTGGGCTGGTTTATAAGGATTTGGGTTGAATTAATTTAGGCTAGAATTAAAATACAATGGCTATTTGTTAAATACCCCAACTAAATTAATTAAAATAATTTGTAAAATAATTACTAATTAAAAAATTAATTTCATGCATAGAAATGTTTAAAAAATGATTATTTAGTATCTAACTTCTCGAAAAATAATGCAAAAGTTGTGTGCATGGGCTATAATTGCAAAGTTATTGCAATTGTAGCCAAAAGATGCCAAATTGGCTATTTATAAAATAATTTAGACTTACTAAGACCATAAATAGTAATATTAAATCAAGAAATATTTTGAAATCATTTGTGATGCAATTTTTGTAATTATTTATTGAAAATAAAATACTCGGCAAATTAATTAAAAAATGTAGAAATTGTGGAAAAAACCTATGGATGCTAATGCATGATTTTGAAGACATATTTGCAATTTTAAAAATTATTTTGGAAAAAATTGGGTATCAGCACTATCCACAATCACCCAAACTGCATCAAACTTCCGCAAAGTCCGTGGAAGCCCAACAACGAAATCGATAGTGATCCCTCCCATTTCCACTCCGAAATCTCTAACTTCTGAAGCCATCCACCTAGCCGTTGATGATCGTATATTACCTACTAGCAATTTAGACACTGAGCTACATATTCCACTATGTCCTTATTCATTCTCCTCCACCAGTAATGCTTTCTCAAGTCCTGATACATCTTCGCAGCACTTGGATGAATGGAATACCGCGAACTGTGAGCCTCCTGGAGAATCAACTCATGCAAGCCATCTACATTGGGAACACATACCCTGCCCTGCATACTCAGTGCACCATCATCTCCAATAATGACCTCCTTAGCATCATAGTGTTGAACTGTGTCCTTAAAGACAAGCAGATGGGGGTCATCATACTGAAACTCCCTAATAAGATCATAAAGAGAGGACCGAGAGACCACACAAGCCAACACTCGCCTCGGTTCAGAAATATCCAATCTAACAAACTGGTTGGCTAAGGCCTTAACATCCAATGCCAATGGCCTCTCTGCTGCTGGTAGATATGCTAAGCTCCCCAAACTCTCCGCCCGGCGACTCAAAGCATCAGCCACCACATTGGCCTTCCCAGGATGGTATAAAATGGTGATATCATAATCCTTAAGCAGCTCCAACCATCTCCGCTGGCGCAAGTTAAGATCTTTCTGTTTGAACAAATGTTGCAAACTCCGGTGATCAATGTAGATTCCACAATGGACACCGTACAAATAGTGTCGCCAAATCTTCAAGGCATGAACAATAGCTTCTAACTCAAGGTCGTGGACATGATAGTTCTTTTCATGCACCTTCAATTGTCTGGATGCGTAGGCAATCACCCTGCCGTCCTGCATCAACACCATGCCGAGACCAATCCGCGATGCATCATAATATACAGTATAAGACCGCGAACCTATAGGCAATACCAATAGTGGGGTTGTAGTCAAATCTGTCTTGAGCTTCTGAAAGCTCTCCTCACACTCTTCCGTCCACATGAACAGAGCACCCTTCTAGGTCATCCTGGTCATAGGTGTTGCAATAGATGAGAATTCCTCTACAAATCGACGGTAATACCCCGCCAAACCAAGAAAACTCCGGATCTCCGTAGCTGAGGAAGGTCTGGGCCAACTCTGCCCTGCTTCCACCTTGATCTCATCACTCGACACCACATGACCCAAGAATGCAACCGAGTCTAGCCAAAACTCACACTTTAAATTGTTTGCATATAACTTCTTTTCTCTCAAGGTCTAAGACACAGTCCTCAGGTGTTGATCATGATCCTCCCGAGTCCGGGAGTACATCATAATGCCGTCAATAAACACAATGACGAATGAGTCAAGATAGGGTCGGAACACAATGTGCATCAAGTGCATAAATGTTGCTTGGGCATTGGTTAGCCCAAATGACATCACAAGGAACTCGTAGTGACCATACCGAGTTCTAAAAGCAGTTTTCTGGATATCTGGCTCCCGAATCTTCGACTGATGATAGCCTGAACGTAAGTCAATCTTGGAAAACACCCTTGGCACCCTGTATCTGATCAAATAAGTCATCAATACGAGGCAATGGATACCTATTCTTCACTATAACTTTGTTTAGCTGGCTAGGGGTGGGTATATATCGGGTAAAATCGATAACCCGAACCGTTAATTCTTTATTGGGTTATAGATATTGGATTATTGGGTTAACGGTTCGGTAACGGGTTAAAAATTATTTTTATTGGGTTATCGGTTCGGGCTCGATTTGCAATTTTGTTATTGGGTAAAAACCGATAACCCAATAAGAATGAACTAATTTACTAATTTACCCTTAAGTATATACATACTATACTAGAGTTTTATTTTCATAATTCCTCTTCAGTTGTCCGCCAGTCTCAAATCTCAATTGTTTCCACCGCAACCCTACTCTAGAACAACCTAACTAGTAAGATCCCTCACATGTTTAAGTAAGATCCCTCACATGTTTAAGTAAATTCACTAAGACTTGTTAGCCATGTTCTCGCCCACTAAGAATGAATCCGGTTGATGTCCTATATATTAGGTTATTTATAATTTCTTTTAGATATTCACCAATAAGTGTTACTTAATAGAATGAACTACAATCATCGTTTAAATTGATCATAAAGAGTAAATATTTTTGACACTGTTAATGCTCAAAACATAAGGAGAAATATGACACTTTTGAGGGTGGTGCAACACTCGTTAAACTTGATGGACCAAGTGGAGACAAAAAATTCAAGACCATCCACTTTGAGGCTAGTTGTGTACTTCATCCCCTCCCAAGCCCCAAAAATGTTCTTGTCAAACCAGAAAAGGAACAAAAAAACATCTTCAAAATTCAAAAAACTTGAAAGAGTATAAAGAGCCAAATTCAAATTCCAAGTGTACACACAAATTTTGGACATTTAATCAATCAACCAATCACCCCTCATCAATTAATTGAGCAAAATTTAGAACAAGTAAAAGAATGCAACAACTATTGGCAACATAAATCACAAGATTACATTGATATAGATAGTGCAAAATTAACGTTTTATCTCCTACATTATCTTTGTCCATGTTCTATATAAAACTTAAATATACAAGAAACGTGCAAGTTCACAAACAATAAGCTCCTCAACTGGCTTTAAACAATTGTAAACAATGTTATTAATGTCAATTGTCAAGCAACTTTTGGAAGTTTGATTTCTTCTGTTAAGCAACGTTTTAGTTGTTTTATCTTTTCGGGTAAACCGATAACCGAACCGATAATGATCGATAACTGATTAACCGATAACCAATATCTTATCGATTTGATTATCGGGTTATGATATTTGTAAATCGATAACCGATAATGTACAAAACCGAACCGAACCGACCGATGCCCACCCCTACAGTTAGCAATAATCAATGCACATACACATAGAACCATCCTTTTTCTTCACAAACAAGACAGGAGCACCCCAAGGTGACACATTGGACCGAATGAAGCCCTTATCAAGCAACTCCTGTAACTGCTCCTTCAATTCCTTCAACTTAGGAGGAGCCATATGATATGGAGGGATAGAGATGGGATGAGTGTCCGACAACAAATCAATACCGAAGTCAATATCTCTGTCGGGCGGCATGCCCGGAAGATCAACTGGAAATACATCCGGTAAGTCCCTCATTACTGGAATTAACTGAATTGTAGGGGTATCAATACTGACATCTCTCACATAAGCTAGATACATGTCACACCCCTTCTTAACCAAGCGTTGAGCTTTAGGAAATGAAATAACTCTGTTGGGAGTATACTCTAAGGTACCTCTCCACTTTAATTGCAGTAATCCTGGCATAGCCAGCATTACGGTCTTAGCGTGACAATCAAGAATATCATAATGGGGTGACAACCAGTCCATGCCCAAAATAATGTCAAAGTCTACCATTCTGAGCAATAATAAATCGACTCTGGTCTCAATACTACAAAGAACAACCAAACACAACCGATACACACGGTCCACAACAATATAATCTCCCACAGGTGTAGACACATAAACAAGAAAACTCAAAGAATAACGAGATACGCCCAAATACAGGGCAAAATAAGAGGACACGTAGGAATAAGTAGAGACTGGATCAAATAAGACCGAAGCATCTCTATGACAGACTGGAACAATACCTGTAATGACAGAGCCGGAAGCAACTGCCTCTATACGAGAAGGAAGAGCATAAAATCTGGTTTGTCCTCTCCTTCTAGGGCAACCTTGACCTCCCTGACCTCTACCTCGAGCTGGCGGAGCATGTGCGGTGGTAGTTGGTGTTGTAATCATAGTTTGAGGACCTAGTGGAGCACGAGGTGTTTGAGAAGTCTATAGAGGTGCACCCCTCCTAAGTCTGCGCAATCTCTCACCATATGGCGAGTGTCGCCACACTCAAAACAAGCTCTCAGAGGCTGTGGCTGTTGTGACAGGCTCGGGCTAGGTCGGCTGGGCTGACCGCTAAAAGCACCCCGTGCGGGAGGTACACTAGACACTGGCGGTGCATAATAAGGCTCCTGGGGCTAATCGGAATACCACTAGAGGCTGGAAGAGTTGAATGAACGGGGCGACTCACATAGCCTCTACCATGACAAACTACAGTTAGGGCACGAGTACCACTATAAGTGCCAGACTCTCGAGACCTCTTGGCCTCCCTTTTCTCTCTCTCCCGAGCAAGCATATCCTCCAACCTCCTAGCAATACTCACAACCTGCTGGTAAGAAATATCCATCTCCAACTCCCGGGCCATGCTAATCATGATACTGGGGTGGAGTCCCTAAATAAATTGATGAACCCTCTATCGAACAAAGGAAACCAAGGATGGTGCATGTCAGGAAAAATCACTGAAGCGAACTGCATACTCTGACACAGTCATAACACCCTGGCGCAGTTTCTCAAACTCCGCACGCCATGCATTTTTGAGACTCTAAGGAACATACTCCCTCAAGAACATGTCCGAGAATTGAGTCCATGTAATTGAAGCTGCCTCAGTCGGACTACCCAACTCATAAGCACGCCACCACTAATAGGATGCTCCTCTAAGCTGGAATGTAGTAAAAGAAATCCCACTCGACTCCGCTACACCCATAGTACGGAGGACACAGTGACACTCCTCCAGAAAACCCTAGGCATCATTTGTCGCCAATCCACTAAAGGTAGGAGGGGATATTTCTTGTACCTCTCAAGTCTGAGCTGCTCCGCCTTAAAAACTGTTGCACTAACCTCGGGCTGAACTGGAGCTATCGGCTACATTGGTATAATCTCTAAACCTAGTCGACCTGAGCCCCCTACTCTGGGAAACAGGTGGCGGGAGTCTGTGCTCCTCCCCCAGCTTGAGATGTGGAAGGAGCAAGTGGAATCAATCTAGCCTGAGCTAAGGTGTTGAATATGCTCAGAAACTGGGCTAAAGTCTCCTGGGGAACTGGTGCAACAACAGATACCTCAGATGCCTGCCCTCCAGCTGGAGCTACTGGGGCTCCTCTATAGCAGCTCGTGTGGGTGCTCTAGCTGCACCTCGTGGACGTCCTCAGCCTCTAGCCCGGTCGTAGTCTCTCGTGGATCTAGCAGGGGGCGTGGGTGCCTGGTTATCAGATCCGTCTGTACGTGTCCTCACCATCTGTGAGAGAATAAAATACAGAAGTTTTGAAGTTTGAAGTCAACAATTTTTTGCACGACAAGGAATCAAAGAAGTGTAATTTTTTTCCTAACAATTCCATAGCCTCCTGAAGATAATTACAGACGTCTCCACCGATTTGCGAGACTCTAATAAATCGGCTTGTGACTCACGACACCTATGAACCTAGAGCTCTGATACCAACTTATCACGACCCAAAACTCTCTCCGTAAAACGTTGTGATGGCACCTAGTATCTACGACTAGGTAAGCCTAACAAATTGCAAAAATAATTAAAATGGAAGTAAACCTTACCAACTAACTGCAACAGATAACTAAATAACTGTAATAATACCGCTCGGCATGCACGATAACCAACACTTTAGTAATACACAGTATTCCCAAAATCTAGAACATCATAAGTCACAAGCTACAGAAGGAAACTAGTATCTCTATACACTAGAGTCTAATAAAAGAAGTACATAAGGTAAATGACATAGGAGAGACTAGAGGGGGACTCCGAGATCTGCGGACACGACATATATACCTTGAAGTCTCCAAACTATCACTTCTCACTGATGACGTGGCTGATAAGAAGTCCCTGGATCTGCACACAAAACATGTGCAGAAGAGTAGCATGAATACACCACAGCGGTACACAATAAGTGCCAAGCCTAACCTCGATCGAGTAGTGTCAAGGTTAGGCCAGAGCCTACTGGTATATAATAATTAAAGCAGGAGAATGTAGCAATATAATAAGATAGTAGAATTCAACAAAAAGGAAAATACAGCAAAATAACAGTACATCATACAAGGGTAAGTAGCAGGGGATCTCCCAAGATACCGTCTCTTAGTCCCAAAGTAAATATGCAAAGAGATCTCCCGAGGTACCGCCTCGTAGTCTCAAAAGTAAATGTGCAGGGAGAACTCCCGAGGTACTACCTCGTAGTCTCAAAAGTACATGTGCGGGGGGAACTCCCGAGGTACCACCTCGTAGTCTCAAAAGTAAATGTGCGGGGAGAACTCCCGAGGTACCGCCTCGTAGTCTCAAAAGTAAACACACAAATCAAACCGATAATTACAATAGTTAACAACAAGAATTCTACATAACCGATAAAGATCAAGGAAAAACAAGAAAATCAACTAGGCATACAACACAGAATTCAAATAAGCAGTTAAAGCACGTAGACATGCGATATTAGACTAAACATGATAATTACACATGTTGGTATGACTTAATTAAGATGAAAACAAGTTACTACTCGGTAAAAATCGGGGTTTACAACAAATAGCCCGTGTATGTATTCATCACCTCACGTATACGACGCTCATATATATATATATATATATATATATATATATATATATATATATATATATATATATATATATATATATATATATATATATATATATATATATATATATATATATATATATACCTTTGTCAATTAAGGATTTTGAATTTGGCTATTTGTCTGAGTAACATAATATGATATTGTCACACCTGTGATAATGCTCAAATATGATGTCTCACACCTGTGATAATGCTCAAATATGATGTCTCACAGGAGAGAGTTTTCATCAACTTAGTTCAACAACCTATTGATGAAATATATACATGTGGTTGATTAGGGTTCTTAGCTTCTACATTAGAGAAGAATGTTTCTAGGGATTTTAATTTAACTATTGTCAATGTTAGTTGAACACTTCCGTTAATTTTTAAGTTAACATGTGCTTTAGATTTAATTTTAAGGGTTATGTTAAAGGTAGGACCAAAACCGTCCACATTTGCAAATATAATGGATGTTTTGTGTTCATTATGATAAGTAAGGGACCAAAGTACTTCTATATTGATTATTTTGAATTTTTTGTCCTCAAGATACCCTGAACCTCCATTTTTTTTCGCAGAAGCTTTCACTCTTCGCGCCTGGGGTCTGCGAACTCCTTCCTGTTATCTGTAAGTTCGTTGTCTCTTTTCTTTTCATTGGTTCAAATTATCTTTTTGCAAAAAAGGATTACATTATTTTACCAAAATTGGGTTCTTGGCAGAAGTAAGGAAACGAACCGAATACCATAGTTGATGAACAATTACAATAGTGAAGAATTACACCCC
>ML348847.1:0-12356 GCA_005239505.1 Nicotiana paniculata | reverse complement strand
CCCCCCCCCAAGTTGGAGCATACGCATCATATTTGCCCAGGTTTCTTGAGATTCATTGAATTTGCTCTTGGCCTATCTTAAAGCTTGAACTGTTAGATAAGCATGCTTTTATTTGATTTTGTGTTCAACATGCCCCTCACATGCAGGCCATATTCTTTTTCATAGGCCAAACATGTGAATTTTTTTAATAATGGGTGGCGGTGAGATTCAAACGGGGACCTTTGCCTGCTCTAATACCATGGTGAAGTGTGTGACCTTCTCATCGTTTAAGATGATATAGAGAGCATACTTTATTTATGTCTTCAGCAATGATCAAACAATCTTGAATCTTCTCCTTTATAGAGTGGCCGTTCTAGTCGCTATATGACGACCAACTTGATTGTCACGATTTAGTCGTGTACTTTTGGGTGGTTCTGTGTTTCACCAAGACAGTCCGTCAAACTCCTTTACCACATTATATTGCTGGTTGCATTCGCCATCGCCCTATACTCAGACCTTGCCACAGTGGAATGTTTCTTAGTCTTCAAAGACACTGGTGCTTTTCCCAAGTTAATGAAATAACTGGTCACTGATTTTCTACTCATGGCACATGATGCCCATATGAATCACAAAACCCCCTCAAGAATCAACTTGTTATCAGCTGGAAGTAGTATGCCTTGAACCAGACTCGAGTTTTCAAGTACCTCAAAACTCGCATAGCTGCATGCCTATGACCTTGGTGTGGATCCTGCATCAATTGACTCAATACGTTAGCAGAATATGTAATTTCAGGTCTTCTTCTCATCAAATAATTTAATTTGCCAATGAGACGGTGATAACTAGTTGCATCTTAAATTTTTAACTTCCGAGTTCTGTGACAAGTTATGCTGCTGCTATATAGTAAGAAAGTAATGTGCACCACTGTTAAAGGTGTACTATATCTTCCCCACAAATCACTTGGATAAGGTCAAAAGGATCACTTGCTTTATTGAAACTTATTGGATAGGAAATAAGAGCTTGCTTAGCCCTGTGACAAGTATCACAGCTCCTAGAAACAAAACTACTAGTTTGTAGCCCAAGAATTTCAGTCAACTTTGACATATTTACATATGAAATGTGCCATATTCTAGCATGCCATAAGTTCACCTTCTCTTGACTCTTCACAATTGCACTTATTTCGAAAGCCCCATCCTTTAGATAGTAAACCCCTTTCGCAAGTTACCCGTGTCAATCAGCTTCTTTGAGTTGAGGTCCTGGATGATATAACGATTGGAGAAATATGTTACCATGTGCTTTGTGTCACTTGTCAACTGCTTAATTGAAATAAAATTACATTTGGAGTTTGGACCTAACAACAAATTGTTAAGTCATATGAGCCCCAAAATGAACCCTTCCCACCAGATTCACCTGGAAGACCTCACCATTTGGCACAAGACAACATGGCCGACGAATCATTTAACCTTCTCACATTGTGCATGACTCAAATGCGCAGTGTATGTGATGTGATGCATCACTGTCCAAAACCCAATCTAGCACATATGAATTGAAAACCTTACCACACATGGTTTCTTGTGCTTGTTTTTCCTTGAAGACGACATGAAGTTGATCAACCTGTGTTTGAGTAGATCCTGCAGCATTACTCAAACTAATGTTGCCATCTTTTCCTTTTGTCCATTCTTATAGTAGCATGGTGTGCCGTGCCACCAGTATTCCCTTTCTTGTTCCATTCTTGATTTGGCCTCCTTCTTTCCCACTTTGACGGATAACCCTATAATCTTATAGAAACCCTCCTTTTCATGGCCATTCTATTGCAGTGCGTGCTCCTAGGCCAGCTCTGCCCATTGAGCTCATAAAAATTATCCCTTTCATGACCCACTTTGTTACAGTGATTCAGTGAGGGCAAAGTACCTTGTTTTGCCCTCTGTTCCTTCCTTTTGTGCCTGCTACATGGAAAGCTTTCCCTCCATGTATTGGTTCTTGCATTCGCAACCATTCTTTGTGTCTCTTCACAAGCCGGACTTTCAAAGGTTTCGCCAAGATTGGCAAAGGATCAGAGGCGGGTGTAGGCTTTAAGATATGGGTTCGGCAAAACCCAGTAGTTTTGGCCCAAAACATTTATGTGTTAAAAAATCCATTAAATATGTACAAAAATTAAATTCATAACCCAGTTACTAGCACTTGAGATTGCTGTCCCAGAATCCAAAACTCATAGAGTTCAAATCTTGGATCCGCCCCTACAAATGATCCATGTTAAAAGTTTGAGTTATGATTGACCCATATGCCTCTAAACTCAGCCCATAAGAAATTGATGAAATTTCTCATGTTCATGATGCTGTATTAGCTCTTCTGCAGCACCACAAGAACATTGTCGCATGAGACTATATGCTGTCGGTCCTTTCCACAACGACTTCAACTTTTTTTACTATGCTGTCATAGTCATTCAGAGGCAAGGGTCTCCCTGAAACAGCCTCTCTACCCCTCCGGGATAGGGGTAAGGTCTACGTACGCTCTACCCTCCTCAAACTCCACTAGTGGGATTCGACTGGGTGGTTGTTGTTGTTGTTGCTGCTTTCATAATCATTCGCTCTTGGTTTAGCAGTGCAATTTCACACTTAATTTGATGAATTCTTGGAGCATTGCCTTGCATAAACCTTTCCTCAAGATCCAAGCGTATTTCTCTACTCAAATCCATATAGGTTACACTTCCTCGCATAGTAGTCAAAAGCAAAAAGAGCAAAAAAACGCCAAAGGCTATTGGAGCTTTAGGCGCGAGACTCAATTGAAGCGTGGGTTCTAGTGAAGAAAAGTGCACTGAAGAGAAATAAAATAATAGAGATGTAATGCACAAAATGAAACTAGATATGCAAACAATGATTATTTGAACAAAAAAATGGACAAATTATAAATAAGCTATATATATATATATATATATATATATATATATATATATATATATATATATATATATATATATATATATATATATATATATATGATGTTGAGCCCCAATAACAAAACTCATCGGTGAAGGTGCATACGCCTTAGTACCTTGATGCCTATACCAAAGCTTAATTAAGCCAAGCGAAGCGCATAACCTGAGCTTCACCCAATTTCAAGGCTTAAGCACTCTTTAAGCAAGCTTTTAACAACACTGAGCTCCTCGTTCAGTGTTGTTGAGTGCATTAAATATCCATGCTATCACCATTGAATGGCATTTCTCCCAGGCATGAACTTCTGGGGTGTTTTATTCATGCTTCTCAAGTGAACCATCTAAGAACGCCACTTATTTTTGGTTCTCAATGCTTTCCCCATTGCTCTAGCCCATCCATTGTAATTCTCACCATCCATGGTGCTTGGACTTAACGCCATTCCGGGGTTGTTGGAAGGAGCAAGATAGTAAGGAGAGTTGGCATCAATCAAGGAGATCTTGGCCTTGTTTTCTATAAACATTGTTGATTGCTCTAATACCATGAATTAACTATCTGAGAAGATAAAAATTGGCAGAACACTTCTTTAGTTCATTGCTCAGTATCAGTATATATATACAACTAACACACAGGAAGTATTTGTGATTCATTTGGACTCCAAATACTTATCTAATAACCAACTTATGTATAACATATACAGCATATATCCTTTAATATGGTCTTCGTTTAGTTTTCTTGATTCTTCTGATTTTGCTAACAAGTCTCTCTATGTTTCGTGCTTCCTGCAGGCTTACAATTTTGTCGCTGAATTGATTGAATTATCACAGGCCCTATGGGGAAGTGCAGTTGGAGTGTTAAAGTTGATATTTGGAATAATTCAGTAACTCCGTGAAGAATGAGAGTATGCTTTGGATTATGAAAGTCGATATGCATTGACTAAAGAATTACTACTGGAATTTTTTAGCATGAAGAATGAAGTACTATCTAGCATTATCCAAAAAATACAAAATCCAACAGTTGCTGATTACCAAGTCTTGGCAAATATTCTCAAATCTTGTGCTGCCATATCAGATAGAATATTGGGGAAAGCTCTGCATAGTTCTGTCATTAAGTTAGGCCATCATTCTTGTCAATTTGTTACAAAAGCTTTGCTTAATATGTATGCTAAATGTAAAGATCTTGATGAATGTCAAAAGCTTTTCAGCCAGATTAAATACAGTGATACAGTGACATGGAATATTGTGTTGTCTGGCCTTGCTGGTTTGCGGTTTCATGAAACAGAGATGACAAGGCTGTTCAATTCAATGCAAAGAGCCCATTATCCTAAGCCAAGTTCTGTCACTATTGCTATTGTTATTCCTGTGCTTGCCCGTTCTGGAGCTTTGGTTGCTGGAAAAAGTGTTCATTGTTATGTGATAAAGCACGGATTGGATTGTAAAACACTGGTAGCAAATGCTTTCTTATCCATGTATGCAAAATCAGGGGATATTTCAGATGCAGCTGCTATTTTTCATGGAATTTCTGACAAAGATGTTGTTTCATGGAATGCAATGATTGCAGGTTTCATCGAGAATAAGCTTATGGACAAGGCTTTTGAATTGTTCAGGTTGATGTTGAGAGCTTCCATTCTACCTAATTATGCAACTATTGCAAATATTCTTCCTATCTGTCCTAGTGTAGAAGGGATAGCTGGTTACCACTTGGGAAGGCAGATACATTGTTATGTTTTTCGACGGGCTGATCTGCTATCAGAAGTTACCGTCATCAATGCTCTTTTGAGCTGCTATTTGAGGGTTGGAAATTTTGAAGGAGCAGAGTTTTTGTTCCGGAATATGAAAAGTAAAGATCTGGTATCTTGGAACTCAATAATTGCTGGATATGCAGCGAATGGTGAATGGTTGAAAACACTGGATTTTTTCCGTGAATTCACTAAAGAGGAGATGAGTGGACCAGACTCTGTTACTTTTGTGAGCATTCTTCCTGCATGTCCACAGCTCAATAACGTATTGATTGGGAAGCAGATCCATGGCTATGTAATTCGTCATCGTTTCCTCCATCAAGATACCTCTGTGATTAATGCCCTTACAAGTTTTTATGCAAAATGTGGAAATATCAAAGAGGCATGTCACACATTTTCATTGACTTCTAACAAAGACTTGATATCATGGAACACTATGCTTGATGCCTTAGCAGAAAACCAACTTCACAAAGAATTTACTAACTTGTTAAAGGGGATGTTTGAAGAGTGGATGGGAGCTGACTCCATCACGTTATTGACTGTAGTGCGTTATTTTGCTAACATTTCCAGAATGGATAAGGTCAAAGAAGCACATGGTTTTTCAGTAAGATCTGGTATCTTGCTAAGTGATACTGAACCTACTCTCGCTAATGCCTTACTTGATGCGTATGCAAAGTGTTGCAATATAAACTATGCTAGTAAAATATTTGAGAGTTTATCAGGAAACAAGAATGTAATCACGTGCAACTCGATGATATCAGGGTTTGTGAATTATGGTTTGCATGAAGATGCACATAGCATATTCAAGAGGATGACCAAGAGGGATCTTACCACGTGGAATTTGATGGTTAGAGCTTATGCTGAAAATGATTGTCCTGATCAAGCTGTGAGTCTGTTTACTGAGTTACAACATCACAAACTGAGGCCTGATGCTATGAGCATTTTAAGCCTCCTTCCTGTTTGTGCTCAAATGGCCTCAAGCAACCTGCTGAAGCAGTGCCATGCATATGTGATTAGGTCTTTTCTAGATGATGTTTATGTCATCGGAGCTCTCATAGATGTATATTCAAAATGTGCCACTCTAGGATATGCATACAAGCTTTTCCAATCATCTCCTGCCAAAGATCTTGTTATGTTTACAGCAATGGTTGGAGGGTATGCTATGCATGGAATGGGAGAAGAAGCGCTTGGGATATTCTATCATATGCTTGAGCTGGACTTCAAACCAGATCATGTTATAATAACTACGGTGCTGTCTGCTTGTAGTCATACTGGCCTTGTGGATGAAGGATTGAAGATCTTTGATTCAATGGAAAAGACGCACCAAATCAAACCTAGCATGGAGCATTATGCCTGTGTGGTGGATCTACTTGCACGTGGAGGCAGAATCAAAGATGCATTTTCCTTTGTGACCCGGATGCCCTTTAAAGCCAATGCCAATATATGGGGAACGCTTCTGGGAGCCTGTAAAACCCATCAGGAGGTTGAAATAGGCCGTGATGTGGCAGATCACCTGCTTCAAGTCAATGCTACTGATATTGGGAATTATATAGTCATGTCAAATCTGTATGCTGCAAATGCAAGATGGGATGAGGTCCTAGAGATAAGGAGGTGTATGAAAAACAGAGATCTTAAAAAGCCAGTTGGTTGCAGTTGGATTGAGGTGGAATGGAAGAAAAACGTATTTGCTGCTGGTGACTATTCTCACCCACAGCGAAGAATGATATACGAAACATTAAGAATCTTAGATGAACAAAACAAAGAGCTATATGAGTATGAATTGTAGCCTCCTTGTATTTTGCTCGTGTGAAGTATTACTGAGCTACTGTATCACCAAATTATGAAAGAAAGCGGTCCACTTTTGTCTTGCTGTATCATCAAATTGTGAAAGAAAGTGGTCCACTTTTGTCTTGCAGCTTTTGATATTAGTATGGTAGAATTTCTTTTCATTGTCCAATGTACATCCCTTAATTTTGGAAGTCCAATATTTATAGAGCTTTTCTCAAAGCTTGGCCAGCTATGTTAACCTTTTGTACAAATGCAAACTGCAGATTGATTCTGTACCCTGTTCATCCCCAGAAAGGTCAAAGTCTGATATTGGCATGCAAGTGTCTTCTTGCTTGTTGGGCATTTATACTTTTCATTTTTTTAAGGAGAATTCAATCTCACCGTAAGCTATCTAATCAAGACTTTTATTAGCTACCATTTATTTGACTTAGCCAATTCTTTGCCTAATTTCTCCTGGCATTGTTTTTATTTAACTCCAGCACATTCCCAGCTCCAGTGGTCTAGTGAAAAAAGGGCAGCTCGGTGCACTAAGCTCCCTCTATGCGCGGGGTCCGGGAAAGGACTGGACCACAAAGGTCTATTGTACGCAACCTTACCTTGCGTTTCTGCAAGAGGCTGTTTCCACGGCTTGAACCCGTGACCTCCTCCAGTTACGTCAAGGCTCCTCTTCTCCGGTGGTTTAGTGAGAAGAGGATAAGTTTGTAGCAGTTTGAGGTGAATTTTAGTGCTATTTTACTCTCTGCCATGATGGAAAGATGGATGGGGAAATTCAAGTGTTAGAATTGATGGCTGATGAGAAAATTAGATACTTATTTGATCATTTGTGTACAGTTGTGCTATTTCTTGTTTCCTGGGCGTTGGAAAGGCTGAGCTCGAAGTCGCGTTTTCTGCGAATGCTGTTAATTCAGGTGCGTCTTTTAATTATCAAGCAGTGTAATCCTGTTCTTAATATAATTCTTCTTGACAAGATTACATAATGGAGAATAGTGAGAGAATGCAAAATGCATAATGCAAACAAGCTGAAATGGGCAAATATTTAACTCATGTGAATTTTGTGCCTTTTCTCTTGGTCTCACTGGCATACATGTTGAATGCTGTTAGTGAGCAGTGTAGTAAGAATTTTTTCATCGGTGTACCTATTGGTAGTGAACAGTAGTCAAAGATGACCTGTATGTGAGGATTCATTTATTGATTTTTTGGCTTAGTTCTTTTTAGGACATCATATATTACCCGATTGGAGCAGTTCTGAAATTTTTGTGCAACAACAACAACAACAACAACCCAGTATAATCCCATGTGTGGGGTCTGGGGAGGGTAGTGTGTACGCAGACCTTACCCATACGCCGAGGATAGAGAGGCTGTTTCCGAGAGACCCTCGGCACAAGGAAGTTCTGAAATTTCTGTGCAAAAGTATATTTTAAGCTTGTGTTTACTCGGCTCAAGTTCATTGAGCATGGAGGTCTAAAACTTTGAAAGATTTGCATCAATGTTGGAACAAGATAATCGTTATTCTTGTTTGATCGTTTAGAGTCTTTCATCAACTGGTCATGAAAGATTTAATTGTATTCTCCATGTATGTGTTTGTATTTGTGCTTTCACTTGTTGATATACAAAAGAACCAAAAAAAAAATAAAAATAAAAATCTAAATCTGTTGCCTTTTGTTTGAAGAACTTCCAAAGCACCATTTTAAGCATAAGAGAAGTTGCTTGTAATCTTTTAAGGTTTTTGCCCATGTGATGTCGTTTTCTCATCTCCAGTCACTTTTTCTCTCACCTCAAAATGGTGACTTCAGGGTTTTAGCTTCTGCAATTTCTCTTGGGTCAAGTTGGGGGTTGAGCTACGATCCATTTTTTAGCCCATTTGGATCCAAGCCTTCTTAGCCCAAGTAGATTTTTGGCGGTTCGGTCAAACCCATTCATTGACAGAACCCATTTTAACTTTTTCCGAAATTTGACCCACTGCAGAATCACAAATCAAATTTGACATATTTTTGAATTTGCTTGAAGTTAAATGGTGCATGACAGAATCTCCTAAAGAGCTGCTACTTTGTTGGAATAGAAGAAGGCTACATAAAGACAGATAAAAAGTTGGGGAACACTATACGGACGACTATATGATGGACTGTGGAAGGAGAGATATCAAGATACTTTGAAGGGAAAAAGGAAAATATGTGTACCCTTAAGCATAGATGTTTAGCTCTCTTAGCGTTCTGGTGTAAAAATAAAAATGTAAAGTAGTCAGGATGGTTAATTTCCTTGGATCTTTTTTTTTGGTAATTAAAATATTTTATTACCACTGAGAATATTTACAGCTTATTACAAAAGAAAATAGATCCTACATCACTGGACATTGCGTCTGCAGTGTTGTAGCAGTCTCCACTCTTCTAGCTACCTAACATCAGATCCTCCATTCTAGTTAGCCTAAAAGTTCAGCTAGTGCACAACTCCTCCTACTTACTCTAACTACCACTCCTCCAATCCCAGCTGTCAAGGGTAAAAATTCAATTCCTGTAGTCTCCGAGCTAGTTTTGGTTTCCTACTTCATCAATAGTGTACCTCCTGGATGATTAGCCTCACGATCACTGCAGCAGGTCTGGTGGTAGTGGCGAGCCTCACGATCGCTGCAGCAGGTCTGGTGGTAGTGGCGAACACTCTGTTGTTCCTTTGTTGCCACACATAATAAATCCCACCAGCCATCTTCATTCTGAATATCTCAGCGTTGGCATCCTTTCCCTTCCTGTGCATTACCACACAAGGGACATGTTTGATCAGTAAGAATCCCCCATTTATATAGTCTGTTCTTGGTGTATAGCCTCCCATGTGCCACCAATCTTACAATGAACAACCACTTTGGCAATCCATGGTTATTGCAAACAAGCCTTCTCCAACTGACTTTTGTGAATGTTCCTAGCATCTTCAGGTACACTTTCTTGATAGGAAATTCTGCTATGTTCTGCATCTCAGTGAAAGTGATCCCAGCTTCCTCAATGTACTTCTTTTCTTTGAAATTTTCTGTACCATCCAAGAGGCTTGATTAGTGTTGGCCTCCCATATTGCTCTCCCTTTCCTTTAGTAAGCATGAACCCACTTCATCCATAATTTCTCTTTTTTCCTTCATACATTCCATAGCATCTAGCATATAGCTGCCTTGTTCCAGATTGCAATATTTAACAGGCTAAGTCCCAGTGCAGACAAAGGTAGACATAGTTTGTCCCATGCCAGAAAAGCTTTTTTGGAGATCTCTGTTCCCCCGTCCATAATAATCTTTTACATATCCTTTCTATCAGCATCACAATCTTCTTTGGTAGAATAAACATTTGTGCCCAGAAGACTTGTATTGAAAACAAAACATTCTTCAGCAATTGAACCCTTCCAACACAGGATAGGACTTTAGCTATCCATGTGTTCACTCTTTGCAGCGTCTTCTCAAGTAAAGGTTGACATTGGACACTTAAGAGTCTCTTAGTACTGAGGGGTACTCCCAGATACCTAATAGGCAGCTCATCTTTAACAAAACCCAGGGCATCAATTATTTGTTGTTGGATGTCTTGGCTTACTCCCCCAAAATACATAGAGCTTTTACTCAGGTTAGCAACTAATCCAGACGCAAGGGAAAACTTTTGAAAGCATTCAAAAACAGCCTTGACAGACTTAAGATCACCCCTACAAAGGAGGAGCAAATCATCTGCAAACCCCAGTTGCATCACTCAAAGTTTTGCACACTTTGGGTGGAATTTGAAACCCTCTGTCTGCTTCATATTCTTTAATAGCTTGCTCAGGTACTGCATAGCCAACACAAACAGGTAAGGGGATAATGAGTCCCCCTGTCTTAGTCCTCTTTTGGCTTCAAATGGTTCAGACAGCTTACCATTAATCACAATAGAATATGAGATTGTTAACACAGTTCATAATCCATTTAACAAATAGATCAGGAAAGTTAAGTTCAATCAGGATTTTCTCCAAGTACACCCATTCCACTGAATCGTATGCTTTTTGCATATCAATTTTCATCTTACACCTGGGAGAAATATCCATAACCCTTCACTAGCTCATGGCTCAGGATCACATTATCAGTAATAACCCTCCCTGGCACAAAAGCCCCTTGACTATTATCAACCAATTGATCCATTACCTTCTGCAATCTATTAATAATGACCTTCGATATTATTTTATAAAGGACATTGCAGCAAGAGATAGGCCTATATTCTTTGATTGTAGCAAGATGCTTCACTTTAGGGATTAGTGTAATGGAAGTGCAGTTTATAGGTCTATGCATAGTAGAAGTATTGAAATATCTCATTACAGCTGCATCTATGTCTCCCCCAATCATATGCCATACCTTTTTGAAGAAGTATGCATTATATCCATCACTTTCCGGAGCTTTCTGGTCACAAATCCCTTGGATTGCTGCATTCACCTCCTCACTTGTAATAGGCTTTGCACTTGCATCTTCTCCCTCACGGTGCGGCTGTGAGGTTTTCTCAGAGTAAATAGTTTTGTTCACTTTTTGACATCCGGCCTTGGCCCTCGACCCTTGAACGTGATCCCAACTTAATTTCTTGGGTTCTACTCAGACTTCAAAGCTCCAACTTGTTCGATTTAGCTCCAAATTACCTTAGTAGCTCGGAATCATTTCCTACAAGACATAAAACACGTAATAAGTGTAATTCACTATCATTTAAGCTCAAACACACGTAAAATGCAGTAATTAGAGTGCAATACTATGGCCAAAATACGGGTTTATAGCCTACCATCAATTTTAACCCGCCCGTATACACAATATTCTCATGGTTCAACACAACCATCTTTATCTACCGTCTAAATGAAGACTACAATTGCCAACAAAGCTCTTATTCCCTTTTTTCTCTAACAAACTCTTCTTCAACATAAGCTACTTTATTTACATTTGTATCAATATATTCTTCACCACTGATATGTTCTTCAATATCCATGGAAGAACCTTCATCGACGCTGCCTTGTGTAGTCGGTTAAGAAGAGCAAATGAATGACCATCACAATTAATTCATCCCTCTTCCTTGTCCTATAAGGGGTCGTTTGGTTGGAAAGATGATATCCAGGGATTAATTATCACGGGATTAGTTATTCCACCTTTCCATGGGGATAAGAAAACACTACTATCCATGATTAATTATATCGCACTTTTCTTCCAACCGAACATGGGATAAACTCTTCTTAAATTTAGTCCTGGGATTAATTATTCCTTGTCCCTCATACCAAACGAGCCCTAATAGTGTTTTGTTCTTTGTTCTTCTACAACATCTTTGTTTTGATATGCGAGCAAAAATATGTATACTTTAGCCACTAAAGACTTCCTTAATGTGAACTACAATAACTGAGTATCCTGAAGTTTAGTTCTTGCAGTTCAAACTTCAGGACATCGTGTCCTGAAGATTCAGTTATTGTAGTTCAGATTAAGAAAGTTTTTAATTGATAATGTATACATATTTTTGCTTGCAGATAAAAATGAAGATACTGCAGAAGAACAAGGAACAAAGCACTATTATATGAAAAGGAAGAGAGGTGATATTGATTTGGATGGTCCTTTATTTGCTCTTCTTACTCCATTGACTACACAAGGAGTTGCGATAGAAGATTTTTCCATGGACATTTAAGAACATATTGGTGATGAAAACAATATTGATACAAATGTAAATGAAGTAACTTATATTGAAGAAGAGCTTGGTAGTCAAACAAGGAATTAAAAGTTTGGTTGGCAATTGCATCCTATGTTACGCGGATGAAAAAGAGGGTGGTGGTGAACAATGAGAACATCGAGTATATGGCCAATGTAAATTCAACATATAACCGTAATGTCACGACTCAAAACCCAACCTGTCGTGATGACTGTGAGCATGTGATTTTTCACCTACCAAAGGCCCCTACAAAATTCGATAAATAAATTA
>ML348846.1:0-11967 GCA_005239505.1 Nicotiana paniculata | reverse complement strand
TGTTAGTTAATCTTTAGTTTATTAATTTTGTTCAGCTGTAGTAGTAAAAACACCACCAAGTGAACTTTTGATAAAGTTGATTATTGAGAATTTAGTAATCTAACAAAAACAATTGATATGTTAGTTCCCTGTGGGATTCGACTTTGGCTAAATACTCAGATTATATTTGCAACACCCGCTTAGTCTTTTTATAAGACATAGTTGAGCGTGATCAAATCATCCTTGTGTTGTTTTCCCATTAGCTAAATAAACAAAAACGTCTTTTCCATTGAGTAATACAATGTCAAAATCTGCTTTTGAATTGATTCATTGTGATATTTGGGGTCCTATAGAGTACCAAATTGTGATGGAAAAAGGTACTTTGTGACCGTTGTAGATGACTTCACAAGATACACTTGGATATTTCTGATTCACTCCAAGTCAGACACATTGGTAGTGCTAAGTATTTTCCAAAGTACATAATTTGTTTTCTACTCAAGTGAAAACACTTAGAATAGATAATGAATGTGAGTTCTTCAGTACTGAGTTCACTAGTTTATTACTAGAACTAGGCATTGCTCATCAGGGTACTTGTGTGTATACTCCTTAACAGAATGGTGTTAATGAGAGAAAGCATAGGAAAATCATAGACATGGCCATATCACTCAGATTCCAAGCATCAATACCTTTAAGATTTTGGGGAGAGTGTGTCAACACTGTTGTGTACC
Source organism: Nicotiana paniculata (assembly GCA_005239505.1). Lineage (NCBI taxonomy): Eukaryota > Viridiplantae > Streptophyta > Magnoliopsida > Solanales > Solanaceae > Nicotiana > Nicotiana paniculata. Next base: position 11,260 of record ML348846.1, on the reverse strand, counting down.
TCCTCAACAGGCTTCCCTCTAAAGTCATTAGGTAAAAATCACCTTTTGAGAAGCTTTATTTGCATTTTCCTTCCTTGAATCATTTAAGAGTGTTTGGCTACTCATGTTATGGAACCAGTCCAAATATACATGATAAGTTTTACTCCAAAGCAATACCATTCGTGCTCATGGGATATTATCCAACTCAAAAGAGATATGCATTATATAATCTACATTCTAAGTCATACTTTGTAAGTAGAAATGTAGTGTTTCATGAAGCCATCTTTCCATTCAGGCACATGAGAAACTCAAGCACTCTTCTATTTTCAGTCTTGGACCACTTATATCCAACATTATCTCAGCCTCATCTTGGCTCCTCTATTCCAACAGACCATACTGAAGCACCAAGCCCCACAACTTCATCCCGAGGGGAGATACTAGTTCAAGGAGGACTACCTGATCCGTTTGATATACCTGGTAATTATGAAGCATCGGATCCACTTGCAGAATATGACTCAATATAAGCTTCAGACACTCAAAATCTCAGAAGATTACTCAGACATAGTAAACCTTCAATGTGGTTGAAAGATTATATGACAAAGTCACAGGGCACTACCTGCAGTATCCCCTATCATCATTTGTGTCTTATAACCATGGGACTCCTCACTTCCTGAGAGTTCTGATAACTTTTTCATCTGTGATAGAGCCATAAAACTTCAAGGAGATTGTTGTTGTCCCAAAGTGGACAAAATCTATGAAACTTGAGATTGCAGCATTAGAGGACAACCACACATGGATAATTGTAGATTTTCCACCAAGCAAAGTGCCCATTGGCTGCAAATGGAACTTTAAAGTAAAGTATAGAGCATCAGGAGAAGTGGAAAGATATAAGTCCAGGTTGGTTTCCAAAGGGTACAATAAAAAAAAGGATCTAGATTACACGAAGATATTCTCCCAATAGCCAAGATGGTCACTGTGAGGTCTATTATAGCACTTACGACATCAAGGCAATGGTGTCTCTATCAAATGGATGTTCATAATGCTTTACTCAATGGAGATCTTCAAGAAGAAGTCTATATGCACATTCTTGAGGGGTTTGCTAGACAGGGTGAGTCAGAAAGTCTGCAAACTACAACTCTATGGCCTTGCCAGAAGACAATGGAACTTGAAACTGACTGAGGTTTTGCTGCAGATGGGCTTCATACAAAGCCACTTTGACTATTCTTTGTTCTTTAAGAGAACAGGTAGTGACATAACAGCCGTCTTAGTCTATGTGGATGATTTGTTGATCATATGCAACAATCAAGGCATATTGGATAAGACTAGGAAAGATTTGCAAAACTAGTTTAAAATGAGAGATCTACATGAGCTCAAATTCTTCGTGGGAATTGAGGTTGCTAGGTCTAAGAAGGGCATAGTGATGAGTTAAAGAAAATGTGCTTTAGAGCTCAATTCTGAACCTGAGTGGAGCTAAACCTGCAGGAACTCCACTAGAGAAGAACCAAAAACTGACTTTTGTGGACTATGATACTTGGCTGCAAAGTGACAATGTAATTGCATATGAAAAACTGAAGGATCCTAATGTCTATCAGAGGTTGGTGGGTAGACTATTATACCTCACCATGACTAGACCAGACCTTACATTTGCAGTCCAAGTTCTCATCCAATTTATGCACTTCCTTAAAACATCTCACCTAGAAACTGCTCTCCAAGTGGTGAAATATATCAAGGCAGAACCTGGCTTAGGACTTCTAATACCTGCAGAGAACACAAGCAAACTAACAGCCTATGATGACTCAGATTGGGGAGCTTGTGTGGAGACAAGGAGGCCAGTTACAGGTTATCTAGTAAAGTTTGGTAGTGCCCTTATCTCCTGGAAGTCAAAGAAGCAAGAAACTGTCTCTAGGAGCCCAGCTGAAGCTGAATTTAGAAGCACGGCCTCATGCACTACAGAGGTTACTTGGCTTGTGGGGCTATTTAAAGAACTGGGAATTCATGTGGATTTACCTGTTCAGCTGATGTGTGACAGCAAAGCTGCGATACAAATTGCAGCAAATCCAATATTTCATGAAAGAACTAAGCATATAGACATAGATTGTCACTTTGTAAGAGAGAGGATCATACATGGTCTTATTAAGACTGAGCATGTATCTACAAAGGAGCAACTAAGGAATCTTGGAGTGACGAACCTGTTCCAACCATCAGTTTGAGGGGGAGTGTTGAACAATGAGCGTGTGAAGGCAAAGTTCAAGCTGTGGTTGTAACATTCCAGCTAGGATCCAGCTCATCTTAAGTTGGTTAAGATATTAGAGGTATATGTATTTACAGTTAGGTAGTTGGTTAGTTAGTTAATTATAACTGTAAATACATTATATATGTAGCAGTTATAAACAAATTTCATTTCCTTATTCCAGAAATACAGAGCATTTCTGCATCTTCTCTACTTTGATCCTCTTCTCCTTCGTTTTCTCTCTAGCTGCAAACTCCGTTTCCATGGAAGTTATCATTACTCTCTCTATTCTCGCAATTTGCTAACACTATAAATTTTTTCTAAAAACGTTAAGCAAAACATTTTGAGAATACTTACTTAAAAAATGTCTCTAGTTAAGTGCACTTCTCGCATTCATATTCAAGTTTGAAGTTGATAACTAGATCAAGAATAAGGAAAAATAAATAAAAACAGAATGCGTCGGAACATTTTAAAAGCAGATTAAAAGGGCACCTGAAATATAAAGGTTTACCTTCCAAAGTTGGAGTGTGAACTCTAGCTTGCTCAATCGAAATGATCGTCAATAAAATATATTTTGCTTAGCATACCGTATAGTGTAACAAGTACTAAATGCCACGAGAAGACAATATAGTGCTCTAAAAACCACGTCATTACTCATAGTAGAGCTGTTCAAAACATTTTCCCACCGGATCATGACACCAATTTTTCTTTTCCCTTATCATTTACATTTAATAGGAAAGTCTCGCCATTTCTAACAAAGCTATTTATTTCGACATGCACTTGCATTTCCACCCACTTAGTTCCTCGAATAACTAAGTACGGGGACAATCGAAGACTTAAAATTGCTCGTCAAATCCAGTCAACCACTATGGGTTTAAAATTGGAGTTGACAACTCCAATAACTAACAGCATTGGTATGATAATACATTAGAGCTTAGAAATTTCAAAATGAAGCACTGTATAAGATGCTCATCTTAGAAGGGATATTTCCCAAAAAATTCTTTCTTTAAAAAGGGCGGAGCTTTCAGCAGTGGGAGGTTTTGGGGAATGGGTCAGAGAAGAAGATGCTTGTCAATATGTCATTACCAGACCATGCATACCATTTAAAATACAATTAACCGTGTGTGATACAAAACTTGTCGAAGGACTAATAGGAAAACTATCCCTACAGCAGAATAACAAGTGTACTTCTACATGAGGTTTTTTACCATGTAAGGACCTTCAAGTTCATAGCCTAGCTTTCTATAGTAATGCCGGGTTCCTACACCTGAGATAACTGCTAGTTTGGTCGACCTATGTTCCCTTAGAGCAATTCTCTCCGCCTCCTCCATCAGCAGAGTACCATAACCCTGGTGCTGCAGCTTATCTGTGTCTCGACCATGAACAGGAACTGCTGTCCCATACACATGAAGCTCACGAACTATAGAACACCTCCCAATGAGTTCTGGGCAAGTTACATTCCGTCCACACTTCCGCAGTCGTAGCAATCCAACAAGAATATCCTGCATCAAAAGAAAAGTGTAATCTGATTCAGGGTCCTTCTTATACGAACTCTTCCTATTGCAAGTAAGAGGACACACTGTTGCAATAGTTTGCAGTTACCAGCACTTATAAAAAGACATAAAAGACTTGGTTAGATAAGCTAGGATCTACTGCTATTAAATTTTATAAGATTAAAAAAGAAATATAGAATTATGGAACCAAACTACCCCTCCTCCAGCAAATTTTCTTTGTTTTTAGTTGCAGGACATGGCTATTCTGAGAAATTTCCTTATAACAGGGAAAAAAGGTTTGGTTCCATAAGTTCACGAAGTTCTGAGCTGATCCCATAGCAGAAGTAAAACAAATGTAGAACAAGTAACTGCTTTTGGCAGCAAAATGCATTGAGTTCGATTTGCTATTTTGACACTAGAGCCAGGAACTCTCTACCTTCACAAGGTAGAGGTAAGGTCTGCGTACACACTACCCCTCCAGATCTGGGATTATACTAGGTTTTTTGTTGTTGTTGTTGTTGTTGTTATTGTTATTGTTGCACTAGAGCCAGGAAGGAGTTGAAAATCAACAAAGAGCAACCAGCTGAATTGACATACCTGGCGTGTATCTTCGTATGAAAGGAAAGTTTCCCATCCTTCATTTGCTGTATAATCACGGCGAACAAGCTCAACTTCTTCAGGTTTTATCTTGTGGTGGATGTCCTAATATGTTATTTCGATCAAAAGACTTGAGTTTTGAGCCCACATTGGATGAAATGCAAGAAAGTAGATAACAAAATTATATTACCTGGATCCCAGCTTCACGTGTTCGGACATCTCGGCATTTCAAGCCAAGATCATCCATTCGAGCTAAAGCCAGTTCTCGGAGATTCCCTTTCTCAACTCCTGAAGTCACTAGAGGCATAGGGATATCACGTTGAACCCTGTAAACACGTGTCCAAGGTGGGACCAGCGAAAGAATCCTTGCTACAATGTCTACAAGCTGCTCTGGCGGATAATTACGATACCTGGACATAATAACACTTATGATGATCTAACTGAAGTAATAGTTTCAAGTTTGCATCCAACAATATGGTCTTAGTACTATCGCCAACTAGGTTGCATGAAATAAGTGTTAATGGATTGTTAAATAAATGATGTCAGTGATGGAAAAAAAAACATGTAGCATAACAAAATTCAGAAAGTAGACTATACCTTCCAGTTTTCCACAGTTCATAAAGTCCTGTGCCACGAATAACAAGGGTTGGATAAATTTTAAGTCCATCTGCCCTAAATGAAGGGCTTTCAAAGAATTCCTTAAAACTCTCCATATCTCTCTCAACACCAACATTTGGAAGATCAGGCATCATATGAGCAACAACCTAAAAAATTTTAACAATTGTGTGAATGACAACTTTACTAATAGATACTTGAAAATATACCTCAAAGTCCGAAAAGATAGAAAGGAATTGAATGTATGAATCGTTATAACAGCTTCAAGTCAAAAATTCATGTCAAATCGTCCAAATAAATAACATCGCACCACAAATGTAAATTTGACCTTCCTCATTATATTTCCCTTTTCATTTATTCTTCAAGGCTCATCTTCAACATACGGCTTGGGGAGGGAGATTAGAGGCGGAAGGGTTTGTAGCCTGCAACTAAATGTAGAGATTCTACACAAACCACCAACAAAAGAAGTTAGAAAAGCACCTTGAAGCCAGCATCCTTTGCCAAACAAAAGCAATCAGCCACAGCTGCTACAGTGTGGCCTCTATTTGTATCACGAGCAACATCCTCGTATGTGCTCTGGACACCAATTTCAAGCCGAGTACAACCATAAGAAAGCATCTGCCTCAGATGAGGTCCAAGGCAGTAGTCCGGCCTCCTATTGGCAAGAAAAGCATGATTGAGTACACAATACTCACATGAACAAGATGCTATATGCTTATATTAGTAAGAGGTAAAAGCTCGACCAAATCTCCTAAAGAAAAAAAGTAAGAAAGCATCTGCCTCAGATGAGGTCCAAGGCAGTAGTCTGGCCATCTATTGGCCAAAAAAACACGATTGAGTATACAATACAGATATGAACAAAATGCTAATATTATTAAGAGGTAAAAGTTCCACCAACTCTTCTAAAGAAATTAAGTATAGCACTTTGCCTACTTTTTTTTTTAATAAGGTAGGTTAAATTTAAGTACAGCAATTTGCTTGCTTCTTTTCTTAGTTCAAATTATATTCCATCACCTTACCAGCCTTCTGATCATTGAATATGTCAGAAGAATAATTACAATAACAACAATTCAAAGATTACAGAATAATAATATAACAAATAAACCAAAGATGTCAGTGATAATCATGAGGAGGAGGAAGATGAGAACTCAAATGTTCTCTTTCCTACTGGAAGATACACTATCATGCATTAGAACTCAGTCTGAACTCAGCTAGCACATGAAAAAAGCAAGACAAAAGGAAGAAGAATCAAGTAAATGACAAGAGAATGTCTCAGTAATGGAGGACCAAGTTATAAGGCTAAAATAGTTTCCTGGGGTACTTTTCCCTGTGGATATTTTCTTTTTTGGCAAGTGCTTTTCACTCTGATTTTTAAACCACTTTCTCATATAGCAAATAGTTACTCACGTTTCAATTGTCATCCCAATGCACTTTGTAGCCCCATGTTCGGAGTAAGCAACAGCCTCTTCAACATTGGCAGAAGTATGTCCAGATAAAGCATCATGAAGATTCCGTATGAAGTAATCACGGTACTCTGCTGGCAATGACATGAATGTACCTCCCATCAAGATGAATTCAACCTGCAATCAAACGTTCATAACTATGCTTATTCACAAAAGACTTCCAAAATCAGAAAGAATTAGCAGTAATTCCAAGGAAGAAACCTTGTCAACACTGTGACCCAATCTCTTAAGTTGATCAATCCGGCTTCGAGCTTGTACATAAGGGTTGTATCTAGCAAAATGAACGGCATAAGTACACTAAATAATCTGATATAACCCGTGATTTTCTCTTCAAAATACGTTTTTGAATAAACGAGAGTAAAAGAACTTCAGAAAGCTATGTGTAAAGTAAAAGCAAGTACATCCACATTTTTTCCCTAACGAATTTTAAAATTTTAAGACCTATAATTCCTGGAGAAGAAAAGCTTTAAACAAATTCACAGTTTAGTCTATCTATCTTCATAATGAGAATTAAAAAGACAGAGAATTGATCGTCACCTAGCTCGAATAGCTCGCATACTAGTAGGCTCATATCCAGTGTATGACTGTGTACTGTACTCAAAATCAGAATCGGGTCCACCAGGGCAATAAACACAAATGTTTCCGGTGGTAGCTATATGAGGACAGCGATGAGGCTTGGACATTACAGCAACCACTGCTATGCCCGACGCTGTACGGACGGGCTTGGCTCGGAGTTTGGGAAGCAGTGATTCACGTTCGGAGTCAGGCAAAGCAGCGATCATCTCCACCAACTTTGGAGCCCTAGAAAGCCCGTATTTGCGGCACGCTGCTGACTTTAACGCATTTAGGTCTACGTCCTTGCCTTTCCGTGAGAGTTCTATCATGTTGTTGACGATCTCCGTTATAGCACGAACTCTGGCTTCTTCCTCCGTCAGGCCATGAGCGACGACGCCGCCCCTACCCGGCCGTGGGAGCTTTCGCGTCTCTGCTACAGCCACCGCCGCCATGAGTGATAGGTTGAGGAAATAAACTGAGGAAGAAATCCGAATTATGACCTGAACCCGCCGATGTCGGTTGCTTTAGTATATTTTGCTGCTTGCCGATGGACCCGTAATAGGAAATGGACGGCTACATTTTAAATTATTCACAAACTGGTGCTCTATTTCTTTGAAAGATGCGATTAAGACCCCGGGTATGTGAGAGTTTTCAATTTCGCACTGATTATATTATGTTTTTGGATTTTGAGATCGCGAATAAGAGTTTGTTTGGATGTTTCGTTGGGTATGTTTTGAAAAATATTTTTTTTATGATTTTTTTTTTTAATTAGATAAAAGTATTTTTTTTATCAAGAGAATGAAAAATATTTTTCAAAACTGCTTCTCAACCTTCCCACACCCATCCACTCACCCCACACCCACCCAACTAACCTCACCCCCTCTCTCCAAAAAGGCTTTTTCTTTTTCCAAATTTTAGTTTTTTCATTTTTCTGTACCCCATCCCCCGCAGCCCTCCACTTCCCACCTCCACCCCGCACAAAAAAAAATTCTTTATTGTTTTTGTGTAATTTTTAAATTTCTGTTTTTTCGTTTTTCTGCACCGCCCANCTCACCCCCACCCACCCCCACCCCGCACAAAATAAAATTCTTTACTTTTTTTTTGTAATTTTCAAATTTCTATTTTTTCGTTTTTCTGCACCACCCACCGCCCTCCCCCACCCTCTCGGTCCCGGAATAAAAATAATTTTTAATATATATTTTCAATTTAGTTTTTTCATCTTTTGACTTACAAGTTCGAAAGTTATGAGTTCGGAGGTTTATGTGTTTGGAAGTTTACGGGTTCGAAATTTTAGCGGTTCGGAAGTTTATAAAATTTGTGGGTTTAGAAGGTTGTTGGTTCGAAAGTTTATGGCTTTATGTTTATTGTATCTAAATTATTTATGTAACTCTTGAGAAGTTATTTTCCTTAATTTGCGTACCAAATACCGAAAAATGAATAAGATTACTACTAGTTTTCCAAGAAAACATTTTCCGCGAAAAACATTTTCCGTTATACCAAACACACCCAAAAACGATTCTAGCTTTAATTGAAAATCTAGTCCGGAGCGAGTCTAGATTTAGGATTTACTCAATTTTTGTTTAGCAAATTCAACAATTTAAATTAGGAGTATCGAACGGGCGGGTTGAGCTGATTTTAGGCGGGTTAAAATGGTTTGAATTAACAAATTCGCGGGTCAAAGTAACTTTGCTTGAGATCGGTTGGGTCAAGTTAAATTAAAATTTAGTTCATAATCCATCCACCCAACTCTTATCAAGCTTTAATTTATATGTATTATTTTCTTATGATTTGTTTAATTATCAAATAAGACTTTTCTTTTGTTATAATATGACAAACAAAAAAAATTATTTTCAACGTATTTTAGCTATATATAGCAAAGTTACTTATGAATCAATTTGGGCTAAAAATTAACCCAACACTGGATAGGTTGAAATGAGTTGACTCAAGATGAGCTGAGTTCAATAAATAGGCAGGTTAATGACCAGCCCAACCTTGGATGGGTTGGGCAAAGATCGTACTTCTAGAACGAGCAATCAAAAAGATTCTGGTGATATTTTAGGTATACGCATAGCAACAACAACAACCACAACAACAACAAAAAAAAAAGATCCAGTATATTGCTATAAGTGGGATATAGGGAGGGTAATGTATACCTAGATCATACCTCTATATGCATAGTAATACTTATTGTAGGTGAATTCAGCACTTTCTGTTGATAAATATTTACAGGGAAACGAAGGAAAACCACAAACCCACAACAAAATTGACTCCTCCGAAAATTATGTATACACTGATCACTTCTATATATGTTGAATCAAAGATGCAGTAAGAACATGAAAGAAAGCTAAACTAAGTTGATATGATGTACAAACAAAAGGCATCATGATTCATCTTCTGACTCTGAAGTCTCTACTTGCGCTGCTGGACCTTCAATTGTACCAACAACTCGTCCTTGCCCAGGTTGAAGAATACTCCCAACTAAATAAAGAAAAGTAAATTAAATGGGATATGCATTAAGCCTATCACATTTTGATGTACATGGTGCATATACCAAACTAAAATATGTAGGTACTTTTCTTCTATAATCATACGATGGACAAATACTGATGCTCGCCCTGAAAAAGCTTGTGGAAACAAACATAAGACGAAGGGAATCTGTTACTACAAGAAAGAATAAGAAAGAATCACCTGATAATAAACTTTTGGCAAGAAGCATCTGTGCAAACTGGATTTCTGCTTGGTGGGTGCTAATAAATTTGGCCTGCAAATCAAATTTCTATAAGACAATCTGAATTGGCGATTAAAAAAGCCTTTAAGAAGCTGCAATTACACAATACATGTAAGAGACAAACAACTAATCAAAAATCTTAAGCAGTCCTTTTAACTTACATGCACGAGCACATTTCATCCAACTTTACTCTGGAATTTACTAACATCTTTGAAAAAGGGCCAAAGCATCAAGTGACAGAATGCTACATCCTAGTAAATTGAATTAGATGACACTTTACATAACCTTAAATTAATTGGCAAGTTGCATCAACACATTTCAAAGTCAAATTTATGACATACGATAATTAGATAACTTTTACCAGTTCTCCATGAAATAACTCCAAAATATGATCCAGTCTTCCTTGATGTCTCATGAGGAAAGGGCGCAGATGGTTTGTGTACAGTTGCTTAGCACCCTGTGTAACACCAAAGAAGTGCATCACTTTCCAAAAATCCATTTTCAGTGAAATGGGAAGTATAACTTCAAGCTAAAGCTACATCATTAACTCTAATCAAGCAGTTCAGCAGCATTGACCTCAAAAGCAACTAGATATTTTTTTATTTGGCCTGACACGCTCGCAAGTGTGTTGAGATTAGGACATTTTAATGATAATTTTAATTGATTAAAAAAAAAGGCATAGAAGGCCCCCATGATGATTATTTTGAACTTAGTTCACTATCCTCACCATTCTCTATTTTCCACTGTCTGCCAGATTCACTAGCTTTCCCTTACCCAACCACCACCCACTCATCCCTCAACCATCCTTAGACTCCGCCTACCTTGTCACCGGTGTGAAACCTAAGCTGCATGTTCCTTTTCTCTTGTTTGAAACCTGCGCTACACCAGCTTGGCTTCTCTCTCTCTCCTTTTCATCTCCTAAATCTCTTCCTCTATCTTCTCCTCCAAAATGTGTTATTCTTCTATCCTTCCCCGGTTTTCTCTCACCAGCAGAATCAACAATTGGCTTTCATATGGAAAGAGTATCCAGCTAGAAGTTGTAAGCTCCGAAAGCATAGTCTTCCTAACGGTAAAGAGATACTGGCTATATTTCCCAAGCACTTACCTTTTGAAATGGGCAGGATACATTCAGGAGATATAAACCATGATAGTGCAATTGTGTTACATCCATCCTCCCCAAAGCAGGTAAGCAAAATGGAAAGGGAAGACATTGATAAACTTCAAGAAACAGAAATATCTGTTGAACTCACATCAGCAGATGGAAGTTGAAGCCAAACAAGAAATGCGAACTTCACATGATAGTATAGTGGGAACCTATGAAATAAGACAAAGCTCTTCCATGTTACTTTGGTATTCCGAAAAAAGTAACCTCATTTAAACACATACTGGCTATAAAAAATTTAGAAAAAGGAAGTGAAAGCAGTTACCAGTAGAGAAATTTATCCGTGAATGCTTCAACTATACTGAAAGATCCATATGCTGCAAGCAGAGAGAGAGAGAGAGTAGCTTATGTTTGACTGAACAGAGACATATGGGCGAGATAATTACAATAACCTAAAAGTCTAACTAGTTACTGTGAGGCCTCCAATCCACTGTGATT
>MDKI01097924.1:0-32574 GCA_005239505.1 Nicotiana paniculata | reverse complement strand
AAAACCAGGGATTCGAGTTCCACATAGATGGCAAGACTTACTGACTATGATGCAGAACTATACCCCTAAGCTCAAATGGGAGAAAGTTATATGGGAACGTCCAGAGGAAGGTTAGATTAAGGTGAATTGTGATGGTGCAAGCAGAGGAAATCCAGGCAGAAGTTCTATTGGATTTTATCTAAGGGATAAGGATGGTGATGTAAAATATGCAACAGGAAGGGAGATTGAAGAAGGATCAAATAATACAGCAGAAGTAAGGGCAATGGTTGAAGCTTTGATGATGTGTAAGGAACTGGACTTCTCTCAAATTTGGGTGCAAACAGACTCGATGCTTCTATGTAAAATTATTGAAGACTCATGGGAACCTCCCTGGACTATTGTAGATGATATTGATGAGATAATGACAATAAAGGAGGAATGCAATATCAAGATATCTCACACATGTAGAGAAGGGAATAGACTGGCAGATCATTTAGCAAATTATGCATTAGATGAAGGGGACATCGAATGCTATGAATACTGGGACTTAGACCCTATAGGGAGGAGGATAGCCAATGAGGACAAACATCAATGGCCATGTCTAAGGATCAAAGTTGCAAGAAAGTAGTAGGAACAAGGGGCTGGATATTAAAGGAAGAAACTGGACAGGAGTGTGATAGTTATCATACTCAAATCCTCATGGAGGAGAGTATGGTGATCTTACATGAACAATTTAATGGAATCTTAGATGGTCATGATTAAATCAGATTTGAGAAGATCATGATTGTCCAAGGCTCAACTAACTTTATTGTTTGTTTTGCAGGTACCATCACAGTACTACTGGATGCCTTGACAAAATTCTAGCTGGTGGTATTAGTTCTTAGTACTCAATCCACTGAAACATTAGTTAAGGTATTCAACGGGCATGATTTGAAGATAAATAAAATTCAAAAGCACAAAGCAACAAGCCCAGAAAGTTTAAGAGAACAGGGCACATGTGATATTCTGTTTAATGAAAAGATAAGTTGGGACAGCAATAGAAGGAGGAGGACGAAAGCAGAAGAACAACTAGAGATAGCACGCAAAATGGACAACAAAGGGATGAGAGCTGCAAGTAAAGGCATGGAGCTAAGGAGGGACGCATCAATAGGCCACCATACCAGTTTTTGATAATCGCTAAAACTGGAGATTTGCTATAGCAGAAAAACATGTAAGGATTGGTTATGTGAACAACATGAAAGATCAGAAGAAGTGACCTACGATGAACTATCTAAACTGGAATGAAATGAAGGTCATACGAGGAAATTGATAAGAGATATGGCACAACACTGATTTGGATAAACCATTATGTAGTTAGAATAATTTTAGATTATGCAGATTGATAATAGCTTTCATTGTGATATCAATATTGGTCCTCACAACACCAATATTGATAATAGGAACAACGTAATCACATACTTTACTGTCTTATCTCTATTAGGACATCCTAGGCTCTTTGTTATTGGATTTTCTTAGTAATAAAATAACTACTAGGCACCCAGCCTAGTAGTATAGTTTGCTAAAAAAAAATTACCTATTTGCTTAAATTGCTTTAAATTGCACTACGTGAACCATGTTCGGCTAGAATTACCTGTTGCCTTGTATTTTTGCACTTTAAATCTGAATGTCTTCTTGTTGTCCCTGCATATTTACTTTGGGAATACGGGACAGTATACCGGGAGTTCCCCTTGCATATTTAACTTGGGACTACGGGACGGTATCCCGAGAGATCCCCCTGCTTATTTACTTTGGGACTACGGGACAGTATCCCGGGAGATCCTCCTGCTTATTTACTTTGGGATTACGGGATGGTATCCTAGAAGATCCCCATGCACACTGATAGTAGGACTACAGGACGGTATCCTGGGAGATCCTTCAGATATACATATGATGGACTACGGGACGTTATCCCGGGAGATCCTTCGGATATACATATGATGGACTACAGGACGGTATCCTGGGAGATCCTTCGGATATACATATGATGGACTACGTGAGGGTATCCTGGGAGATCCTTCGGATATACATATGATGTACTACAGAACGGTATCCTGGGAGATCCTTCGGATATACATATGATGGACTACGGGGCGGTATCCCGGGAGATCCTTCGGATATACATATGATGGACTAGGGGGCGGTAATCGGGAGATCCTTCGGATATACATATGATGGACTACATGACGGTATCCTGGGAGATCCTTCGGATATACATATGATGGACTACGGGACGGTATCCTGGAAGATCCTTCAGATTTACATATGGTGGACTACGGGACGGTATCCTGGGAGATCCTTCGGATATACATATGATGGACTACGGGACGGTATCCTGGAAGATCCTTCAGATTTACATATGGTGGACTACGGGACGGTATCCCGGGAGATCCTTCGGATATACATATGATGGACTACGTGAGGGTATCCTGGGAGATCCTTCGGATATACATATGATGGACTACGAGACGGTATCCCGGGAGATCCGTCGGAAAGTTAAGAAAAGGATTACAGGACGGTATCCTAGGAGATCCTCATTGTTACCATTGTTATTATGCTGTACATATTCCTGGTTTACTCTATTCTTGTGTTTAGTTATTGCTTGTTTGACTTGTCTTATTTCACTATTGTACTCATTATTACCGCTTGTTTTATACTGTAAATTCCTATTATATTGTTTGACCTCAGTAGGGCCCTGACCTTCCTCGTCACTACCCGATCAAGGTTAGGCTTGGCACTACTGAGTACCGCTGTGGTGTACTCATACCCTTTCCTGTGCATGTTTTTCTTGTGCAGATCCAGGTACCTCCACTCAGGCGCACCATCCCCGAGGTTGGGGGATACAACAGAAACTTTGAGGTATATATGCCGCGTCCACAGACCAGGAGTCTCTATCTTATTCCAGCTTTTTTTGTGGAAAGTTTATCCTTCCTTACAGTTGTATAGATATTCTAAAGTTAGAGCAATGTATTATATTCTGTTAGCCTGTGGTTCCCGTGAGTTTCCGGGTTTTTGGGTGATGTTGTAGACTTCTGTATTATTTTGGGTTGTATATGCCAAGTGGAATTTATATACAGTCTTCCTTTTAGATTGTTCAGCTTTCTTTTACTTAATTGTTTCGGCAAGTTATGTTGATATTCCGCATTTCTAGGCTTACCTTGTTATAGGAACTAGGTGCTGTCACAACATGTTCACGGAGGGAGAACAGGGGTCGTGACAACAAACCTCCTCACCCTCTCCCTATTAGTAGGGACAATCTCGGAAGCATGCCTAGCCAGCTCGGAAAACCTCATCTCGTACTGAGTAACTGATAACTCTCCTTGGCGCAACTACTCAAACTGCTTGCGATGTTCCTGTCTGTGGGACTGATGAACATACTTCTCCAAAAAGATCATGGAGAACTGCTTCCAGGTGAGAGGTGATGAACCAACCGGCCTACGCCTCTCGAATAACTCCCACCAAGTTAAGGCAACACCCGCAAATTGAAATGTAACAAATGAGACCCCACTGGTCTCCAAAATACCTGCAGTACGTAGTATACTCTGGCACTTATCTAGAAACCCCTAGGCATCCTTGCCCTCTGTACCGCTGAAAGTCGGAGGCTGAAGTCTGCTAAACCTCTCCAACTTGCGCTGCTCGTCCTCAGGCATAGCAGGGACCACATAATCCTGGACCAGAGCAACTGCCTGAGCTGGGCCTGCTCCCGGTGTCTAAATACTCTGTACATCCTGCTCAGGTGTTCGGGCAGCCGGAGTCTGATTGCCTCCCCCGGCCTGAGCTGTGGTGGCAGTAAAAGACATAGCAACTGCCTGAGCCAAACTGGTGCAACTGTCAATAACTGAGACAGGGTCTTCTGAACACCCGGAATAACCATAGGCACTGCCGGTGCCTGAGCCTGTCCCGCTGGAACACCATCGGCGGGAACCTGATCCTGAATGATAAGGGGATCCTATGGTACTGTCCCGGCTTCTACGCAAGCTTGCCCCTACCTCTAACACGGCCTCGACCGCGTCCTCGACCTCTCGATGGTCTAGCTGGCATCTGGTCACTCTGGTCGGTATTGCGTGTCCTCACCATCTGTGAGAGAATGAAACAACGTAAGTTTAGATTTCAAGAATCAATAGATTAGCACGAAAGAGATCAAGAAAGATAGAAATGTTTCCTAAGAGTTTTGCAGCCTCTCGAAGATAAGTACAGACGTCTCAGTACCGATCCGCAAGACTCTACTAAACCTGCTCATGACTGTTGAGTCATATGTAACCTAGGCTCTAATACCAATTTGTCACGACCCTCAATCCTAAACCCGTCGTGATGGCGCCTATCATGGACTAGGCTAGACAATAATCACATGTTTACAGTTTCCTTAAAAATCCCAACCAATTTCAAGCATTTCATAAAATATAAGACTTTACTAAATACATTAGGCCAATAAACAGTTCAACCAATCCAAAAACCTGGAGCCAACAAGTCATGAGCATCGAAGAGAGATAAGCCGAAAAGGTATACTATTATAATACAAAACCTCCGAATAAATAGCTAGATACAACAAGAAGGGAAAATAGAGATGCTGCCGATGCTGAACAGCTACCTCTATATCCTGCACTCCGGCTCCGTACGGAATAGATAGCTAAAGCTCTGTATCTGCACTCGAATCTGCACACAGGGGTGTAGGGAGGAATATGAGTACGCCAACTCAGTAGTAATAAAAATAAATCAATTCTAAGCGGTAAGAAAACACATGAAAATCAATGTCATCAATTCACAATATGCACAACCTTTCTTCCCAACAGTATAAACATAGATATATGAAATCATCATGCCTTAAAACAACCTTCAGAAAAATCCTTTGAAAAATGTATATTTCCAACAACTTCAAACCGAAAGATTTAGTATGAAAATGAAATAAATCATAAAGAGGCCCCTCGGGCAAAAACACATATCATAATCAGCCTCTCGGGCATGCCTCATAGTCACTCATAATCAGCCCCTCGGGCATACCTCACCATCACTCATAGTCAGCCCCTCGGGAATACCTCACAATCACTCTTGCCTCCCAATCACTCGTCACTCGACACTCAGTGCGCTCACTGGGGATGTGTACAGACTGCGGAGGGGCTCCTTCAGCCCAAGCGCTAATATCAAGCAACCTCGTGATGTATCATATCCTCACAATCAAACCCTCGCCCTCACTCAACAGAACATCTCAAAAGCCCCTTGGGCGAATCACTAAAACGGGGTACTCGACCCAAAACATCATTTTTTTAAATATCAAAGTAGTATGAATCAGGCTGAGTTTCGAAAACAGTAAGCACAATGTGAGTGAGTGATATCATCAATAAACAGTGAGGAAAACAACACTAAAAAGCCCCCAAGGGGTCTAAACAGATCGGCACGGGCCCCAAACACGGCTTATAGCCCAAATATTGCAACAATCATTAGAACATAATTTAAAATAAGGTTCTGAGTAAAATATGCAACTCAATAGTTTCCGCGTAGAGGACCAAGTACAACCAAAAACCAGTGCGCGCCACATACTCGTCATCCAACATATACGCTATTCTAAAACCAGGGAGAAATATGAAGTTTGGGGTTTCATACCCTCAGGACAAGATTTATAACTATTACTTACCTCTACCGGGCCACAACACTAGTCCGCTATGCTCTTGCCTCTCAAATTGGCTCCGAATCTAGCCAAAACCATTTTAACATCATCATTATATACTAAAGGAACACAAATCAATCGAAAATTATCTAATTATACAAGAATCTCAAAATTCGGCCAAACCCGAGCCGGGGGCCCACGTCTAGGAATTCGATAAATTTTACATCACTAGAAACCTCGACCTCCCATGATTCTACACATACCAAAAACACGACAATCGGACCCCAATTGCCTACCCAAATTGCCAAACGAATTTTCCAATCCTCCACCCATTTCCCCCCACCTTTTCCTACTTTAATCCATCAACTTACAAGCCTAATCCGAACAAAATAGCATAAAATCAACTTTAATAACTCAGGAACTTATCTCCACTGAAGACCCACGAATTCTCTCTTCAAATTGCCTTCAAATGAGCTCCAACTGCATGCAACAATGGTGAAATGAATAAAATTTCACGGAGGTCTCTTTTATACTGTTCTGCCCAGAAATTCCGCACTTGCGGACCTTTAATCGCACCTGCGGACCCGCACCTGCGGACCCGCAACTGCGGACCCGCAACTGCGGTCCCAGGTTCGTACTTGCGGCCACTTCCCATTAACGAACCAATTTTTTACGGCCACTTCTTCGCACTTGCGGCTTCGCAGGTGTGGCCAACTCTTCGCACCTGCGGATTTCCCCTGCCTAGCCTCCTTTCACACCTGCGCATGGCCTTTCGCACCTGCGATGTTGCACTTGCAGCTACCCATCCGCAGGTGCGACCAACATCAGAAAAATACACCAGTAGCCTTTTGCTGCAAATTTTCCAAGTTTAAAACTCCGCCAACCATCCGAAATCAATCCCGAGCCCCTCGGGGCCCCAACCAAACATACCAACACGCCCCATAGCATTATTTCAACTTATTCGAGCCTTAAAAACACCAAAATAAACGTGAAAACACCAAAATTACATCAAATTCAAGCCTATGTACTTTGAAACTATCCAAATTTTTCCAACGACGCCGAAACCAACCAAAACACCTCCGATTGACTTGAAATTCTGCACACATACCCAAAATGACATTGCTTACCTATTCGAACTTCCAGAATCCCATTCTGACCAAGATAGCCTATTTTCCACTGCCGACTGAAAATCGCCAAAAACTAACTTTCGCCAACTTAAGCCTAATTCTACAACGAACATCAAAACTTCATACCGAACACACTCTTAAGTCCCAAATCACCTAACGAAGTTGTCTGAGCCATAAAATACGCATCCCGAGGTCCTTCACCAATAAGTCAACTCTTAGTTAACTTTCTCAACTTTTAGGCTACTTTAGGAGACTACATGCCTCAATTCTCACCATGACCACTCCGGACCCAAACCAACTCAACCAACACAACATAAATAGGCTAACAATATATGACAAATGCACAAATGAGGGAAACGGGGTAAATCTCACGGAACGACCGGCCGGGTCGTTACAAAAAAAGACAAAAAATATAAAGAACAATCATATTAATCCATTACTTTGATCCATTTGAAGTCATTACATATAACTAAAGAGATGAAATTATCAAGCTGAGCATTAGTTAATCCTAGCTCTTCAACAAATAAGATCACATCCCCTGATGTAGCCTGAACTAGTTCAAAGAGAAGAACATTCCCTTTCTTCAGATTATTGTCGACAAAAAATTGTTACCACCCATTGACGAGTCTTCTCCAAACACCATTTGTGAGCACTCCTTACCATTACAACGAAGCATTGTTTTAACCGAAATAGGAGGAAGATAGCCACATATACTCTTTGGAAGAAACTGCAAGAACATAATGTAAATATAGGGATTAGGGTTCATTGCTAGTTGAAATAATCAACAGTTAACAAATCATGAAAATTTAACAAAAATAAAAATACCAGATAATCACGCTTAATGTACGATCTGGGCACTTTAATCTGTAACCATGGATATAATTCTTCTTCAATCCATCTGTTAGAATTAATGTTTAGAGTATCTATTTTTGTTAGAGAGTTGGAGATGTTGTTCTTGTGTTTAAGAGATATATAAAGAGTAAAAACTTTCAATTTCCCTCCAATCATATTTTTACTTTTCCCTTTGTTTCCCTCCGAAAATTGTATTTAACATTTTAGTCCAAAATAGTCATCTTGTTTTCCCTCCTAATAAAGAAGCTAGAATACATTAGTATATAAATATACATATAATTATATATTTACTACTATATAAATAAGGTCATACATATTACGTTAATGAATGAAATTACATAGACGACTATTATATAAGTGGCCGATATAACTATGAATCACAATAATATAATTAGCATAGGTTATATGACTACAACTATATTAGTGAATGGGCTTATATGGTTGCTACAGGCTGATACGTATGACCTTAATGAATTAAATTATATAAATGACTATTATATAAAAGGTCATTTACTATGAATCACAACGATATAATTAGCATAGGTTATATGATAACTACAATCATACTAGTGAATGACTTATATGGTTGCTATAGGCTGATACGTATGATCTTAATGAATGAAATTCTATAGACGGCTATAATATAACTCTGAATTGCAATGATGTAATTAGTATAGGTCATATGACTACTACAACCTAAGTCGGTGGACTTATATGGTTGCCATTGGCCAATACATATGACCTTAATGAATGAAATCATATAAACGGCTATAATAAAACTATGAATCACAACGATATAATTAGAATAGGTTATATGACTACAATCATATTAGTGAATGGACTTATATGGTTGCTATATGCCGATACGTGTGACCTTAATGAATAAAATCATATAGACTGCTATAATATAACTCTGAATCACAACAATGTAATTAGCATAGGTCATATGATTACTACAACCTTAGTCAGTGGAATTATATGGTTGCCTTTGGCCTATACATATGACCTTAATGTATGAAATTATATAAACGGCTATAATATAACTATGAATCGCAACGATGTAATTAGCATAGGTCATATGACTACTACACCCTTAGTCGGTGGACTTATATGATTGCCATTGGTCGATACGTATGAGCTTAATATATAAAATTATAGGAATGGCTATAATATAACTATGAATCGCAACGATATAATTACAATAGGTCATATGACTACTACAACCTTAGTTGGTGGACTTATATGATGTCCATTGGCCGACACGTATGACCTTAATGTATGAATTATATAAACGGCTATAATATAACTATAATCGCAATGATGCAATTATCATAGGTCATTTGACTACTACAACCTTAGTTGGTGGACTTATATGGTTTCCATTGGTCGATACGGATGCCCGTAATGTATGAAATTATATAAATGGCTATAATATAACTATAAATCGCAACGATGTAATTATCATAGGTCATATGAGTACTACCACCTTAGTCGGTGGACTTATATGGTTGCCATTGGCCGATACGTATGGCCTTAATGAATGAAATTATATAAACAGATATAATATAACTATGATGTAATAACCCGACCGGTCATTCTGAGGTCTAACGCGTCATTTGGCGGTTTGAGGTCATGCGCAACTTCATTTAAGGTATTATGACTTGTAGGCATGGCCGAAATGGAACTTCGGGAAGTTCGGAGTCGAATTGGAAAGAAAGTTCTCATTTCGAAAGCCTTAAGTTGAAAGAATTGACTAAGATTGGATTTTTAAGTAAACGACCTCAATCAGTATTTGAAATTTCCAACAGGTTCGTATGAAGATTTTGGACTTAGGCGTATGTTCGGAGCAACTTTTGGATGACCCGGGAGCGTTTCGGCGCATATTGATGAAGTTATGGAAGAAATTTCATAAGTCTGGGTTAAAGCGCATTTCACTGTTATTGATGTCGGTTTGGGATTCTGAGTCTGGGAATAGCTCCGTATGGTGATTCTTGTGTTAGGGGCGCGATCGGAAGTGAATTCGGAGGTCCGTAGGTCATTTTGGAGTCATTTGGCTAAAGTTAGAAATTTGAAGGTTTTTGAGGAATTGAACCGGAAGTGGAAATTTTGACATCGGGGTTTTATTCCGATTCTGAAAGTTGGAGTAGGTCCATAATGTTGAATGTGACTTGTGTGCAAAATTTAGAGTCAATCGGACGTGTTTTGATAGGTTTCGACATCGAATGTAAAAGTTGAAAATTTCAAAGTTCATAAAGATTTAATTGAGTTGCTCTCCATTGTTTCGATGTTATTTGATGTGATTTGTGGCCTTGACCAGGTCCGCATTTAGTTTTGGAATAGGTGGGTGTAATTCGACGGGGTCACAGGGGCCCCGGCTGGTTATCGGATCGGATTTGGAATGTTGAGAAAGGCTAAGGCTACTGGTGTCTAGTGTAACCGCACCTGCAAGGTTTTGGTCGTAGGTGCAAAGCCGTAGAAGCAGCCTTGGTGTTGCATAAGTGGTAAAGGGGTTGGCTTGGCTGGGGGCGCAGGTGCAATGTTATGTTCGCACCTGCGAAGCGCAGATGCGGAAGGGAAGGCGCAAGTGCGGAGTCTTGCCAGGCAGGGGGAATGCGCAGGTGCGTTAAGTAAATACAGTGGTTTAAATAGTCCTTTTTAGCAAATATATCCCAACACCTCCCAGAACCCGGTGTCATAAGTACATGAGCAATTTCTAAGAATTACAATTTCTACAAAGCTTGTCTGAAATACAAGTGGACAAGGAAATTAAAAATAATGTAATACAGTATGGGGGAGACTCCGTCTGCTGCGAATCTCCTCCGGATGATGCAGCTCGCCTAAGTCTCCAAATCCGCCACATCGCTATAAAAGTACACGTGCAATAAAAATGCACAGCAAGTGTAGCAAGAGTACAAAAAAATAACGTCTACCCAGTAAGTCGCCCGCCTAACCTCAAAGAGGTAGTGACGAGAGGTCAAATTAGACACTTGCTAAAGGTCAATTTAGTATATTCAAGTGTGACGCTAAGCATGATAATCATATGCAATTTATTAAAATCGTGAATAAATAACATCAATTCTTTCCACATTTAACACTTTAAATCTTCGTCATATTAATAACATTTAATCAACATGGGTGCTTTGATCAAATAACAAATAATCAACCGGAAGGAACAACTTCTTCCAAAAATCTTTAATAACTTTAAATCTATGTCATTTCAGTTGACAACTTAAAATTCCAGGCCAGTAATCATGCAAATATTACGTAGTAAATATCATGCGCAAGCAATGCCAAGGGTCGAAAGGCGTGGACCAATAATAATAAAATGTGCACTGCCGAGGGTCGGACGGCTCGAACCATAGATGCATCTATCTTCCCCACTCGCGAATCATACCTACGACTCGGGTCCCCGTATAAATATACAAAAATACAAGGTCATCGTGCTCGCGAATCATACATGCGACTAAGGCACCCAAAGTTACACATATTCACACCAATAAGCCACATTTTCATCAGGAAAATTTGTTGTTCAATGAAGTGATAAAATTCTCCATCTAATAAACATGAGAATAGTATTTAAAACCTTTATGAAGATTTACTTGCCAATTTCGACAGGGTTCCAAACTCTATAGATTTATGCGAAACACAATTATCCAAGGAAGAACCAATTCTCCTTCTAGGTGATTAAGAAAACTAAACTCTATCCTTCTCAGAGATTTAAATACTAATTGAAAGCATCACATGATATTTTATGACAAGGTCACATGTACAACAAGTAAAGCATTCTAGTCGGTCCTAGACTACCCGTACATGGCATAATAGTAGCTATGCACGGACTCCCGTCACCTCGTGCGTGTGTAGCCCCCGAAGATAATAGCACATACTTAATTAGTTCACCTAGGGGAAAATTCCCCCTCACAAAGTTAGAAAGGAGACTTACCTCGCTCCGAAATTTCATAACCGGCTTCCAAGCCCTTCCGACGACTCCAACGGATGCATAACGCTCCTCAACAATCCAAATAACGGTAAACCAATGAAAATATATTCTAATATTTGCAAAAAATTCCGAATTATATAATTTCCCAACCCCGCTCAGTGAATTGACCAAAATTCCCTCGGCCCACGTGCCCTGAATCCTAAATTTCTCGAAGATATTTTCTACCCATAGCTTTACTAGTTCAAATATACGATTTACACTAAATTCCATGCTCAAATTCGTGGCTAAAATTCCAATTTATCATTTCTAGGTTTTCTTCAATATTTTCCAATTTTTTCCACAATTTTCATGTATAACTCCATGCAATAACCTAGTATTTAACTTAGAAACATGAAGGAATTACTTACCTTGTGATCCTTGACGAAAACCCTCTCTTGAAGCTCCTCCAAAATCGTCCCTATCCGAAACATAATTATCCAAGGAAGAATCAATTCTCCTTCTAGGTTATTAAGAATAGTAAACTCTATACTTCTCAGAGATTTAAATACTAATTGAAAGCATCACATGATATTTTACTAACAAGGTCACAAGTACAATAAGTAAAGCATGCTAGTGGGTCCTAGACTACCCGGACATGGCATAATAGTAGCTACGCACGGAATCCTGTCACCTCGTGCGTATGTAGACCCCGGAGATAATAGCACATACTTAATTAGGTCAGCTAGGGGGACAATTCCCCCTCACAAAGTTAGAAAGGAGACTTAGCTCGCTCCGAAATTCTATAACCGGCTTCCAAGCCCTTCTGATGACTCCAACGGACGCACAATGCCCCAATACTATCCAAATAACGGCAAACCAATGAAAATATACTCTAATATTTGCAATAAATTCCAAATTATATAATTTCCCAACCCCGCTCAGTGAATTGACCAAAATGCCCTCAGACCCACCTACGCGGAATCCAAAATTTCTCGAAGATATATTCAACCCATAGCTTTACTAGTTCAAGTATACAATTCACACTAAATTCCATGCTCAAATTCGTGGCTAAAAATCCGAATAACCATTTCTAGGTTTTCTTCAATATTTTCCATATTTTTCATGTATAATTCCATGCAATAACCTTGTATTTAACTTAGAAACATGAAGTAATTACTTACCTTGTGATCCTTGACAAAATCCCTCTCTTGAAGCTCCTCCAAAATCGTCCACACCAAGTGAAAAATGAAGAAATGGCCAACAAATCTCGGTTGTAAAACATTCTGCCTAGGCCATTTTTCACACATGCGATTACGCAGGTGCGACCAACCCTCCGCACCTGCGGCATTCCTCAACTCAAGCCAACTTCGCACTTGTGCCCCTAGCCCGCATGTGCGACTTCGCAGGTGCGGAGATATCGTCGCACCTGCACTCCCAGCCAGACCACCACTCCTTCACACATGTGGCTTCGCACTTGTGACCAAAGCCTCGCAGGTGCGGTCACACCAGATTACAACAATTCCAGCCTTCTTCCGCTCTCAAACTCGATCCGTTAATCACCCGGAATCCACCCGAGGCCCCCGAGACCCCGTCTAATTATATCAAAATCTTCCAAAACATAATGTTGACTTGGTCTAGGCCTCAAATAACATCAAACAACGTCGAAACCATGAATCGCATCCAAATCCCAACTTTATGAACTTAAAACTTTCCAACTTCTACATCAGATGCTGAAATCTATCAAATCACGTCACACAAGTCGTATTCGACATTACGGACCTGCTCCAACTTCCAGAATCACATTCCGACCTCGATATCAAAATTTCCACTTCTGGTCGGATTTCTCAAAAACCTTCAAATTTCTAACTTTAGCCGAATGACTTAAAAATAACCTCCGGACATCCGAATTCACTTTCGATCATACTCCCAACTCCAGAATCACCATACGAAGCTATTTCTAGATCGGAATCCCAAACGTACATCAATAGCACTGTAATGTACTTCAAGCCGAACTTAGGAAGTTTCTTCAAAAAAGCTGACTTCCACAATATGCATCGAAACACTCCTGGGTTATCCAATGCCCGATCCGGAAATACGCCCAAGTCCGGAATCATCATATGAACCAGCAAGAACCTTCAAATCTTGATTCGGAGGTCGTGTACTCAAAATTCCAATCTTAGTTGATTCTTCCAACTTAAGGCTTCTGAAATTAGAATTTTCTTTCCAAATCAACTCTAAACTTTTTGAAATTCAATTTCGACCACACCTAGAAGTCATAATACTTGAAATGGAGCTACTCATGACTTCAAACCAGTGAACGATGCGCTAGAGCTCAAAACAGCCAGTCGGGTCGTTATAATTTATATTTGACTGCGTCGCATGTACGATTTGCGAGCGGGGTAATAGAAGCATCTATGGTTCGGGTCGTTCGACCCTTCGGCAGTACATAATTTACATTTATCATTGGCTCGAGCTATTTCACCCTCGACATTTCTAGCACATGATATTCGCTGGATACCATCTGTGATTTTAACTTTTTAATTGCCTTAAGATATGCGTTGTTAACTGAAATGACGGAAACTGAGATTTATAATTTATGGAAGAAGTTATACTTTCATGTTGTTATTTGTTATCTGATTATAACATCTATGTTTAGCATCATACTTTTTTATATCAAATTGACCTCTAGCAAGAGTCAAAGTCGACCTCATATCACTACCTCTTCGAGGTTAGGCTGGATACTTACTGAGTACACCTTTTTTTCGTACTCATACTACACTTGTTGTGCATTTTGTTGCACATGTACCTGTATATCTAGTGGCCTCACTTTGAACCGTGGGATGGTTGATATGGGGACTTAGGTGAGCTACACCTCTCGAGACGACCCGCAACCAGCAGAGTCTCCTTCAGAGTATTGAGTTGTACCTTCTTTACTATTCCATTTTTAATCTGGATGGTAATTGTATTTCATTTGATTTTTCCTAGTAGTCGCTCATACACTTATGACACTAGGTTCTGGGACGATTATGGGATGTGTTAGTTAATGAAATTGTTAAACGTCATTATTCCCTCAATAAATTTTATTGATTTTTATAGAATGAAATGGAAAGTAACGATTTTAAAATACTAAAATAATAATTTTAATTATATATGGAGTGTTGTCTTGCCTGACAATGGTGTCCGGCACCATCAGGACATTAGAAAATTTTGGGTCGTGACAACGTGGTATCAGAGCACTAGGTTCCCTTAGGTCTCACGAGTCATGATCAAGTCTAGTAGAGTCTTGCAATTCGGTATGAAGACGTCTGTACATATCTTTGAAAGGCTACAGGGCTGTTAGGAGTGCTTCCCTTCTTGATTCCTCATCGTGCAATTTGATTCCTTTGAGGATTATGCCTATGTTTCTTCTTACTCAATATTACATGTCGCGAAGCGCTTCTATAAATCAAAAAATTGAGGAATTGTAATGGTATTATAGATATGGTGCGTGATGTTTTTCCATGCCTAGTTGGTTGGGGCTATTGACTTTGCTTTGCAGAAGGATATTATTTTGTTTCAGCTCAGTAGTTGTGTTCCTGCGAGCTTTGAGGCTATGCTAAAATTGTTATGATGCTTATGAGTGGTTGTCGCACGGTATTTATATGATTATAGGATGCTTGCCCATATGTCGAGGAAATGAATGACTTGATAGGATTTTTACTCGTAGTGTGATTGTAAGATTTCGGTATTTTATTTCCGGCGAAGGAATGAAAATTGGACTATAATTGATAAGGTTTGGGTGGATAGAGTAATGAGAGTAGGTGTTTTTCAAGTGGGTGATATCTTCATCTGTGATGTGGCACTGTCGTCTTTGATCGAATAGGATGTGTTAAGCCCGGTTCCATGGTTTATTCGGTTACATTGGGTCAGAGTAATGTGAAGTAGTATTGAAGAAGCGGTTGTCAGAGATCGTGGTGTGCGGTGGTTCAGGATTGAATAATCATTTCTAATGCAGGCGGCTCGAGGAAGAAGATCTTCAGAGTGTCTTGAGGTTGTGACGGTCTGCTGGTTTAAGTGCTACAGAGAATGATATTATTTGAGGCAACAACTGGGCAGCATACGATGAGGAAAGACATGTGGGAAGTGTCAGGCAGTGGTTAAATTTCTAGAAGGCCAGGTGTAAGAAGTGGAAGTCGAGAAGTTTCTTAAAGGAATGAGTTTGACCAAAGTGGGAGAGTGGCAGCGTAGCATATGAGTTCTGTGGTAAGATAGCTGCACATCTTGAGGAGACGTTTTGAGCGACTTGAGAATTTTAGTGGACGGTGATTGGGTCCACAAGCTTAAGTTGAAATATTTACTATTGCGACGGGAGATGTGTTGCAACAGGAAGAATTTACTTGGTATGAAGAAGGATGCAATATAGCTTGGGATTAGAAGATATTGTCGTGCATCTAGAAGATGTCCATGAGGAGCAGACGGACTGGTAAAGTTGGTAAATGAGAACGGGGGTAGGATGGGGTATTGATGTTGTAGAGATTGTGCAGTGCAGCGTCGCTGGAGGATGTCAGTTAGTAATTTTCGTAGGTCGGTTATCTTCGGTGAGTAAGATCAGTGGTTGCGTGGTTGGCGGAGTTTCTGCGATGTATTTTACTCACAATTCAGCAAGGGGTCGAATATGAGAATGTGGTTAATGACTCAAAGTGCTTCTGAAATGCTAACAAAAGGATTTAGAGAAATTGACGGGTTTTATCATTGGCTGTCTATGAAAGTGTTAAAATGATGTTTTGCTTGATAAGAGGTGATTTATCGGTATTGAGTTGTTTTGAGAAGCTATTGTGATTAGGAGATACCACTATGAGTGTTTGAGACATGTGGTATTTCATGTGATTACATGTTGGGTTACGGATATTGTTTGATACAGCGTGTTCAGATTTATTCAGTTTATAGATGTGGGAATTTGATCTTATAAGTTATTTCAGAAGTGGAAATTTGGTTCAACGGTTTATGGGTTAGGTTAGATTACGAAATTTCAAATGTGTTGTGCTATTGGACCTATGTGGGATAGGTGACGGATATCACCCTGCTATATGTGTGGTCAGGCTATTCGGCGATTTTGATGGTTTTGGAACAACACTGGGCACGTTCGAGGACGAATGTATGTTTAAGTGAGGAAGAATGTAACAACCAGACTGTTTGTTCTGAGAGTTTTAGCCTAGTTTCCCCCGTTTCTACTTCATTATATGTGGTTCAGCTCTTTTGTGTCGCGCTAGTTTGATTGGTCCGGTTTTGGAGTGGTTGCGGAGAGAGATGACACACTTAGTCTCTTAAATTGGTGATTTAGTTGAAAAGTCAACAGAAGGTTGACTCATAGGTAAATGGTTTTTGGAATGTAGTTTTTGTGGCTCAGATAGCTTCATTAGGAGATTTGAGACTTAGGAGTGTGTTCGGAATATCATTCGGGGGTCCGGAGTAGAATTAGGCTTGAATTGGTGAAATTGGATTTTTGGCGATTTCCGATCGGCAGTGGAAAATTAGCTATCGGGGTCAAAATGGAGTTTCAAAAGTTGGAGCAGGTTTGTAGGGCCATTTGGGATGTGTGTGCAAATTTTTGGGTCATTCAGACGCGGTTTAGGTGGTTTCAGCATCGTTGACGAATTTCGGAAGTTTAGAAATCCTTAGGCTTGAATTTTGATTTGATTTGGTGTTTTGATGTTATTTTGAGTGTTCCGAATATTTGACTAGGTTGGTATATGACTTGTTGGTACTTTGGGTTGAGGCCCCGAGAGTCTCGAGATTGATTTTGGATGATTGTTGGAAGGTTGGAAGTTGGAGAAATGCAGCAAATGGCTGCTAGTGCATGCCTTCTGGTGTGGCCGCACCTACGGACAGGGAGCCGTAGGTGCGAAGGTGTAGGTGCGGAAGACCTTGTGCATATGCGGAAAAATGGAACCTGTCCTGGGAACTCAGGTGCGGAAGATTGATTGCACCTACGGAACCGCATGTGCGATTAGAAGGCAGCAAATGCGGATTTTTAGTTTAAGTGAGAATCCGCACATGCGAGGGATTTTCCGCAGGTGCGGCGTCGCAGGTGCGAGCATGGGGTCGCAGGTGCAAGATTGCTGGGCAGAACCTATATAAGGTTTCCTTCGCGAATTTTCACTCTTTTCTTCATCATTTTTGACAAACTTTGGAGCTTAGAGCTGGGATTTCAAGGGGGAATCAAGTGTATTCAGTGAGGTAAGCTACTTGGACCTTGTATCTTGTGTTTATGATGATTATTCCATTGTTAGATCATGTTTTTATGGAGAGATTTGGGAGATTAGGGGTTAAAATTTGAAAGTATAAATTGGGAATTTGAGGGACCATTTGGGGTCTGATTTTGACGTATTTGGTATGTATGAACTCATGAAAGCGTAAGGATTCTAGTTTTGTGGTTTTTATTGGAATCCAAGGCGTAGGACAGGGGGTCGACTTTGGCCAATTTCAGGATTTTTTTATGTAAATTAGATATTTTCGAGTGGGGTTTGTCCCTTTAGCATATTTTGATGATATGAATCTATTTTGAATAGATTCAGAGCACGTTGAGGCTGAGTCGAGGGGCAAAGGCATCGCGGTGTAATTTTTCATCTGGTTTGAGGTAAGTAACGATTGTCAATCTAGACCTGTGGGTATTAAACCCTGGTATTTCATGTTGTTTCGATAGATGAGGTGACGCACATGCTAGGTGACGGGCGTGTGGGCGTGCACCGGTGGGGATTGTGACTTAGTCTGTCCCGTAGCGACTACTAAGTCGTGTATATTTATTTGAAATCATATGATATTTCGTATTTTGGAGACTTATATTGTATCTTGGGTCATATGCGATGTTTAGGGCCTTGTGCCAACCTGTTTTTGACCCTTAGGGTGTTTTTACTACTATTCTCACACTGTTTTTGATAGAAAATATAATCTCAGTCATAATTTATACTCGTTTACTGATTATTCCTGTTTATCACCCTGTTTTCAAAAAAATGAAAGATATTTTGGTCTGAGTCCCCGTGATTTTTGGTGAGTTGCCCGAGTGATGACTGAGCAAGGTCGAGAGCTGGATTGTGAAGATAGTGATGGATCGGTATGCATGCCGCATCATTATATACATATATATTGGATCGGACTGCACGCCCCCGGGAGATGTATATTAGACCGGGCTGCATGCTGCAGCTAGATATGTTGGATCGGGCTGCACGCTGCAGCGATATAGCTATTAGGCTGAAGGAGCCCCTCCGGAGTCTGTACGCTCCCAGTGAGCGCAGTCGACTATTTATGGATCGGGCTATATATATATATATATATATATATATATATGGATATGGATATGGATCGGATTACACGTCGCAACGGTTATTATATGGTACCTATTGAGCGTGAGTGCCCAGTGTGAGTGCTCATTGACGAGAGATGAGTCGCGAGTGACTAAGAGGCTTGCCCGAGAGACTTTATATTGTGAGTGACACTGTGCCCAAAGGGCTTATTTTCTATGAAACTACTATTTTCACTCTTCTTCACATTTTTGTCTCTAAACGATAAATGTTGAACAAATGTTTTATATGAAATATGGAAAGGGAAAACTAGAGTTTTATGAAACTTTCGGGACATAGATCCGTGACTTGATTTATTATTTTCCACTGATGTTTATTATATGAATTTTCATGATTATAAAAGCTCGTCACTGCACTCAAGTCCTTATATATGTTTGTTACTCACTGATTTGGCGTACTCATGTTACTCCCTGCACTTTTGTGTGCATATCCAGGTGCTCGGATCGAGTGGGATTCAATTCTTCATTAGTGGAGCAGTTGTCGGAGATTGTGAGGAAGCTGCACGGCATTCACAACCCCACCCTTCTCCCTCTCATTTTGTTGCTATTTATATTTTTCCTAAACTTGATGTATTAAGGAAACTGTATCAGATTCTGTGTTTCATTTTATGCTCATGACTATTGATTCCGGGTTTTTGGGATGTTACTTAGATGTTTTCACTGATTATCCGCATTTGTGAATTATTCAAAGTGGAAGGTTTATGATAAATCGTGTTATTGTCTTAAATGGAAAATTTGTTGCATTATATTCAGTAAATTGGCTAGCCTAGTACCACGATAGGCGCCATCACGGCCAGTGTAAATTTGGAGTCGTTACATAAATGATATCAAATTGAACAAATGAGCTCCGATTCCTTTTTAGATTGAATCATTAGATCCATATCAGAATTTTGGACCCGTAGGCAAAAGAATCGTCACGTTTGGACATCGTATGAGGATTATATGGTCATTTTACTAAGAATTAGGTTGTTAGATTTGTCAGATTAATTACGGAATTGCCACTAGCGGCGTATTTAAAAGTCTGCACTATTTGCAAATATAGAAACCAACATATCTCCTTCATTATAAGGTCAAATTGAATGATTCAAAAGCCTAACATGACTAGAATTTCACAAGGAATCCATTAGAGGCATAAAAAGAGAGTTTCGAGATCGGTTGGAATGAGAAATAAGGCAGAATAACTGGCAGAAAATATATAAAACAAGGGTTTGTTCCTTCGCTCATATATGGAGTTGGAGAGCTCGGATTTGGGAGATTTTGGAGGTGATTTTCACCATATGGATTGGGGTAAGTGTTCTCAGCTCGGTTTTGGTTATATTTCATGAATCCATCTTCGCTTTTGGGATTTGATTGATGATTTCAAAGTGAAATTGAGGGAGTTATGTCACGACCCGGCCGGTCATTCCGAAAGTTTAGCCTCGTTTCCCCCGTTTATGCTTCATTTTATGTGGTTCAGCTTCATTTATGTGTGTTGGGTCGGTTGGTTCGGGTTCAGAGTGGTCATGATGATAATTGAGGTATTTGGTTCCTCAGGGTAGCCTAATAGTTGAGAAAGTCAACTGAGAGTTGACTTATTGGGGAACGACCTCAGAATGTAGATTTTATGGCTGAGACAGCTTCGTTAGGTAATTTGGGACTTTGGAGTGTGTTTAGAATATTTTTGTGATGTCCGGAGTAGAATTAGGCTTGAATTGGCGAAAGTTAGTTTATGGCGATTTCCGGCCGGCAGTGAAAAATAGCCTATCAGGGCCGGAATGGAATTCTGAAAGTTGGGATAGGTCTGTAATTTCATTTTGGATGTGTCTGCAAAATTTCAGGTTAATCGGAGGTGTTTTGGTTTGTTTCGGCGTAGTTGGCGAAATTTTGAAGTTTCAAAGTTCATAGGCTTGAATTTGATGTGATTTTTGTGTTGTTGCATTGTCTTTGGTGTTTCTAAGGCTCGACTAAGTTTAAATGATATTATGGGATATGTTGGTATGTTTGGTTGAGGTCCCGAGGGCCTCGGGTGTGTTTTGGGTGGTTAATAGACCAACTTTTGGCTTGAAAACTTGGTAGATTTTTGCTGGTGTGGGCTTCTGATTTCCTTATACGCGATCGCGTGAAGGAGTTTGCGATAGCATAGACCTAGCTGGAGAAAGTAGGATTTTTGTTATATGCGATCGCGTGGTGGAGGTCGCAATCGCATGAGTATGAGGTGTTTTGTCAGTGCGATAGCGTGGTGTTTGTGTTCGCGTAGAGTTATAAAGGCGCGTGAGTGGGTTGGGCCGTTATTCTTCGCGATCACGTAGAGTGGTTTGCGATTGCGTGGGTTTATGTCTTGATGAATTGCGATCGCGTGTGGATGTCTGCGATCGCATAGGGTAATTTGATGGGGCAGTAGATTTGTTCTTCGTGATCGCGTGGGAGCTTCCGCAATCGCAGTGAAGAAAAGGCCTAGGCAGCCAGATTTAAGTTCTATTTCGGGGGTTCTTGGCCATAACTTGTTTTTCCATTTGAGAGCTCGGGAGAAGGACATTTTGGACGAGCTTTTCAGTAGGGTTCTTGTGGTAAGTATTCTTCAACCATCTTTGGTTCAATTTCATGAATTTGTCTTGATTTTCACCATGCAATTTGAGGAATTAAACCCAAAATTGGGGAAGAAGGGTGCATGGGAATGAGATTATTCTTTTGAGAATTGGAGTGGGCAATTTTGGTCCGATTTTAGCATTCTTGGTATGTACGGTCTCGTGGGAGGACAAGGATTCTAATGATGTAAAAATTATCGAATTCCGAGACGTGGGCCCTGCGTTCGGGTTTGGCCGAATTTCGAGATTATTGTATAATTGATAATTTTCGATTGGGTTGTGTTTCTTGAATATATATTAATGATATTGAACTGGTTTTGGCTAGATTTAGAGCAATCAGGCTGCATATTTTCTCACTAGTGTTGTGGCCCGGTGGAGGTAAGTAATGGTTATAAATCTTGTCCTGAGGGTATGGAACCCCAGGCTGCATATTTTCTCACTAGTGTTGTGGCCCGGTGGAGGTAAGTAATGGTTATAAATCTTGTCCTGAGGGTATGGAACCCCAGGCTGCATATTTTCTCACTGATTTTGGAATGGCTCACATGTCGGATGACGAGTATGTGGCGCGTACTGATTTTTGGATTGGACTAGGTCCTCTCCGCGGCAACTAATGAGTTGCATATTTACTCAAAACCTTATGTTAAATTATGTTCTAAAGATTTGTGAAATATTTGGGTTGTAAGCCGTGTTTGGGGCCTCATGCCAATCTGTTTAGACCCCTTGAGGGCTTTTTACTGCTGTTCTTCCTCACTATTCATTGATGATTCCACTCAGCATCATTGTGCATACTGTTTTCGAAACTCAGCATGATTTACACTACTTTGAGATTTAAACTGATGTTCTGGTTCGAGTACCCTACTTTGCTGATTCGCCCGAGGGGCCTTTTGAGTTGTTCTCCGTGTGGTACTGAGTGTGGCCGAGGGCCAATGTTGTGAGGATGTTATGATATGAGAAAGGACGAGTGCCTCAGAGTGATTGATGCCTTGATTTGGCTTGTTTATAGCGCTTGGGCTCTAGGATCCCCTACGGAGTCTGTACACACCTCAGTGAGCGCAGGTACCTACAGAGTGCCGAGTGAC
Organism: Nicotiana paniculata; assembly: GCA_005239505.1. Taxonomy (NCBI): domain Eukaryota; kingdom Viridiplantae; phylum Streptophyta; class Magnoliopsida; order Solanales; family Solanaceae; genus Nicotiana; species Nicotiana paniculata. Next base: position 10,083 of record MDKI01097924.1, on the reverse strand, counting down.
GAGTGATTGGGACGCATGAGTGACTGTGAGGTGATGAGTGACTGATTACGAGTGATGGTGAGGTATGCCCGAGGGGTAGATTATGAGTGACTGTGAGGCATGCCCGAGGGGCTGATTATGAAACATGTTTTGCCCGAGGAGTTGATTATGATATACATTTTGCACGATGGGCTACTGATGATTTTACTACTCTCACTCTGATCTTATGAAATATTTTTTGCTCGAGGGGCCTCTATATGACTCATTTCATTTTTATACTAAACCTTTCGGTTGAAGTTGTTAAACATATGCATTCTTTAAAGGATTTTTCTGAAGATGATTTTAAGGCGTGATGATTTCACATATCTATGATATACTGTTGGAAAGAAAGGTTGTGCCTCTTGTGATTTGATGACATTGATTTTATGTGTTTCTTGCTGCTCAGACTTGATTTATTTTGATTACTACTGAGTTGGCGTACTCACATTACTCCCTGCACCTTGTGTGCAGATTCAGGTGTTAGGGCAGGGTGAGCTGTCTATCTATTCCAGAGATTCTCGGAGGTTTGTGAGGTGGCTGCATGCATCCGCAGTCCTGCCCCCTCTCCTGTTTAATATTATAGAATTTATTTTCATTGAGTTGTATATTTATGTAGATGCTCATGACCAGTGACTCCGGGTTCTCGGGGGTTGTATTTAATGTTCAATATAGATTTATCTGTTTTCAAATGTTAAAGGGAAATTTTATGGGTAATCAGTATAGTAAAAAGGTAAAAGGGAAGCTTGTTATGATTTGAGTTTGTGTTTTTACTAGCGTAGTTCCATGATAGGCGCCATCACGACTTTCCTGGATTTGGGGTCGTGACAGATTGGTATCAGAGCGCTAGGTTACATAGGACTCACCGGTCATTAGCAGGTTTAGTGGAGTCTTGCGGATCGGTACGGAGACGTCTGTACTTATCTTTGAGAGGCTGCGGAACCCCTTAGGATAATCTCACATTTTTAAAATTCTTGTCGTGCGAATCCATTGTATTCAGCCACGAGCGTAACTGTTGAATTCCTTCCATGTATTCGAGCGCTCCTGAGAGCGCCTGGTATCATCTTTGCATCGATAGCTTGTGGCTTCCATGGATGAGATGTGATTTTGGCATGTTGGTAATGGGCCAGTATGGAGGACTTGTGGCCGGATTCATTTTGTGGCTTGATTGCTGAGATTTTCGTTGTGTGGGAACGTGTAATTTCGGGACTTGTATGTCCGTTTGTGTTCTTATTGATGAGAATTGATGACTAGATGCCTATGTGGTGGGTGTGATTTGATGGTTAGATGTGTTCAAATTGTGAATTATGTCGAAAGGGTTGGCTGGAAATGTGGTAAGATTTATTGAGTGCTTCATTTCTGTCTCGATTTGGTATGTGGCCTTAGGTTGTGAATATGTTGGAAAACCTCTCATGTTGTGTAGTTGTGTTATGAGTTCCTAGTGATGTCTTTGCGTTGATCATTTTCCCCAGTAACATTCATGTATTTGACTGAAAGTGTATTCCAGCCGTATTAGCACTCCTTGTTATTGTATTCATTGATGGCGTACTAGCATACATTCGTAGCCGGGAGGAGCATACTCAGTATCTGAGGATGGCATTATAAGGATTCAGGGAAGAAAGGCTCTATGCCAATTTTCCGAGTGTGAATTTTGGCTCGGTTCAGTAACATTTTTTGGACACGTGGTGTCTAGTGAGGGTATCCATATGGTCAGTCATGTGTGGGTAAAGCTTCAAGAAGTTCGAGATTTCTATGACCGCCGTTCCAGTGTTAGTTCTGCCATCAGCTTCAGGTTTTTACCGCATAATGTGGTGCCTAGAGGGTAGGCATTGGTTGTGTTAGATGAAGGAAGGTGTAGTGATTGCATGATAGTTCTGGTCTTCAGAAGTGTATGAATAGGTAGCAACTGAGTCTAAGCGAGTAGGGGTATCTCCTGCGGGTTGTCCCAGGTGTGGTCCCTATGTTATGATTGAAGTTTAGATCACTTGTGGAAGTTTGCGTGACTATTGCAATTGTGGATGCAAGATTGGCAATGATTTGAATATTAGATGGTTTGGGTTGTATAAGCTTATGGAAGATTTAGTTGAATCCCACCACAGCATAGTGGTAGTAGTAATGTGCGGGCATAGTCTTCTTTGTCTTGATCCTTGGCTTAGGGTCAGGTGGGGAGTTCGTTATTGATAAGTTGGTTACATGATTATGTGTGTTATTGGTTTCAGTTCGTGGTATAGTGGTAAATCAGTTATGAACTACAGGTATGGGGTCTGGGAATGTCACGAGTAATGGAAATTTCTTCGATATAGGTTGTAATGTACTTTGTTGGGTAACTGGGTTTTATTGAATGGGTTAGTGGAAGTTGTAAAGAGTGTAGTATGTGCAGTGTATGAATCTTCTTGTGGCTTCAAGTGAGTGGATTACGTTCCTAGTAAGTAGTGTGCAAACGGGTCAGGTCGATTCTATCTAATTGGTCAGTGTGATTGAGATTTACGTTAGAGGATGTCAAGACTTGTGGTATTCTACATATCGGTATCAGGAAGGTGAAGGTAATGGCTTTAGATTCGCAGAAGTCTCTTCAGGGTAAGTTTTTCTAATGTAGTGCATTTGGGGATAATTCAGGGAGTATTAGTCGCTTATGAGCCTTAAACGGTATGGTTTTGTGCTTGGGTCGTGTGTGGTGAGTCTGGGTTGCAAATTTGTGGTATTACGGCAGAAAGAAGTATTGATTTGAAGGGGAGTCAGAAGAAACTTGGGTAAATATGGCAACTTGGTAGTAGGTCGGATCGGCATGGTAAGGGATACAATTAGTTCTTTGGGTGTTCATCAGGTGACGAGTTTATTGGGTGTTTCTTAGCAATGCTCTTGGATTTTTGGTGGCCTGCGTAGTTTGATTGAGTTAGAAGAGTTCAGTCCTGATGGTTTAGTGTTGTGCAAATGGGATTTCGGATAGTTCCTCATGATTTCAACCGTGGTTTAGGGTGCATATTTTCTTGTGGCGTGTAGTGAGTTTGTTTCTAAATGGGATCCAATGGAAGTTCTTGACTGGTTGGGTACGTAGTTGTTTGTGGCTCAGAAGAGGCCATGAAGTTCCCGTATTTTTCTAGGTTGGCATGGCATGTGCGGTACGTTTGGTAGAGTTGAGATTCACATATGTGAGGTCAGAGTTCGGTTCTGGAAGGAAGGTCATAAATTCTTAGGCAGCATGGGCAGTTTCAGATGACAAGGTAGATGATATCACTAATTGGTGCGACTTGATGAGGGTATATATTTCAAAAAGAGCAATGTTTTTAAGTTAAGGGTACTTCATTGGTATTGCGGCACCCTATTGTTGGATCGACTTTGATATTCAAGGTTGCTTGGTTAACAAAAGAATTATAGGGGTATCCCCCATGGAATGAGAGAGTATTGGGATGTGTTATGTATTCGAGCGGTGGAGTTGTGGTCAGATATGGTAATCCGTACATTTCATGGATTTTGAGACTGAGAGTTCTCATAAAAAAGATATTTGGTGGTAGTGAACTGTGAAGCTGCTAGCAGAGCTAGTCGGATATTAGTATGTACCATGATTCTGTCATTCTGAACTTTTCGGTAAGCTATCTATCTATTGTGGGTGATCATAGTTAATTTAGGGTCACTGGTAGGCTAATATGGGTGCGTGTTCTACACTGGGTCCGAATTATTGGCTCGGAATTTCTATTATTAAGGAATGTGCCATTCAATTATGATTGAGTTTATTTATGTTCTAGAGTGATCTATGAGTTACCCTTCGGTGTTGCGAGGAGTGGTGATCATTGGTTATATGCACATATGGTGCGGTTCTAATTGGGTTTTATAGCTATATTTGAGTAAGGTAACTAATTGGGTGTTGCGGGATTGAGGTGTGTTGTTTATATACCTTCTGTTTCGGGTGGCATGGTATCGTCTGGTTTTCCCCGTGGTTATGGCTATGCACTTTGAGTACTTGATGCCTAATTTTGAATAGTTATTGATTTTTGGCCAAGGTGTCTTGAAATATTTCAAGTGGACCAGTGTTGAATGAGATCGCGCAGTGTAGCGGAGTTATGTACGGGTATGACCTTTGGCATTGGGAACGTGTGTTTTCTGATTTTCGCAGTGTGTACTAGGTTGTTAGTATGATATGGTGATGGTAATTGTTAATGGCAGGATAGTCCTCTCGTGTGGACCTTTTATATAATTTGATTACATTGGGAAGTTGCTGTTAAGTGCCCAAGTTGCACCGGTTTTGGCTTCGAATTGTATCGATGTGTCATGTTATCAGGGTGGTTGTGATGGATGAGAGGAGGTCATTGGAACTAGAATGAACATTTTCAGAATTTTCTACAGCATATCTGAAAGGATAATATCGGGAGTCGGCATAGAAATCTTCTATAATTCCTGTTTGGGAAGGGGGAGTTTCATGTCTAGTTGATCGGACGAATGATTGTTAGTTGTACGTGCTTCTTTAATCATCGGCAGTATATGGAAGTGTTAGAGCGAGGCATTTCTTGATCAGGGGTTATGTACTGGTATTGGGTTGTTCTGAGCAGTTATTGTGGTTAAGAGTTATTGCTATGAGTGTTAGAGTCACGCGGTGTATTATGTGATTTCATCTGGGATACGTATATGGCTTGATTCAGCATGTTCAGGCTTGTTCAGTTTACAGTTATGGAAATTTTGATCTTGTATAGTATTCCAGAAGTGGGAATCTGGTTCTAAGGTTTATCGGCTAGGGTTTGGATTTCGAGATTTCAACGGTATTGTGCTATTAAACCTATATGGGATAAGGTGACATGGGATCACCCCGGGTATGTGCATGGTAAGCTACGTAACCGTTTGATAGTTTTGGAGAACAACTCTTGGCACGTTGAGGATGAACGTATGTTTAAGTGGGGAAGGATGTAACGACCCGGCCGGTCGTTCCGAGAGCTTAGCCTCATTTCCCCCATTTCTGCTTCATTTTATGTGGTTCAGCTTCATTTATGTGTGTTGGGTCGGTTGGTTCGGGTTCAGAGTGGTCATGATGAGAATTGAGGCGTTTGGTTCCTCAAGGTAGCCTAATAGTTGAGAAAGCCAACTAAGAGTTGAATTATTGGTAAACGACCTCGGAATGTGGATTTTATGGCTCGGATATCTTCGTTAGGTGATTTGGGACGTAAGAGTGTGTTCAGAATATTTTTGTGATGTCCGGAGTAGAATTAGGCTTGAATTGGCGAAAGTTAGTTTTTGGCAATTTCAGACTGGCAGTGAAAAATAGGCTATCGGGGTCGGAATGGAATTTCGAAAGTTGAAACAGGTCCGTAATGTCATTTTGGATGTGTCTGCAAAATTTCAGGTCAATCACAGGTGTTTTGTTTGGTTTCGGCGTAGTTGGCGAAATTTGGAAGTTTCAAAGTTCATAGGCTTGAATTTGATGTGATTTTTGTGTTGTGTTGTTTTTGGTGTTTCCAAAGCTCGACTAAGTTTGAATGATGTTATGGGATATGTTGGTATGTTTCGTTGAGGTTCCGAGGGCCTCGGGTGTGTTTCAGGTGGTAAACTAACCAACTTTTGGCTTGAAAACTGGGAAGATTTTTGTTGGTGTGAGTTTCTGGTTTCCTTCTACGCGATCGCGGGAGGGAGTTTGCGATCTCATAGACCTAGCTGGAAAATGCATGATTTTTTTTTATATGTGATAGCGTGGTGGAGGTCGCGATCGCGATCGCGATCGCGTGAGTATGAGGTGGTTGGTCAGTGCGGTCGCGTGGTGTTGTTTGTGTTTGCGTAGAGTTAAAAGGGCGCGTGAGTGGGTTGAGCTTGTTCTTCGCGATCGCATAGAGTGGTTTGCGATCGCGTGGGTTTATGTCTTGATGATATGCGATCGCGTGTGGATGTCTGTGATCGCGTAGGGTAATTTGATGGGGCAGTAGATTTGTTCTTCACGATCACGTGGGAGCTTCCGCGATCGCAGTGAAGAAAAGGCCTGGGCAATCAGATTTAAGTTCTATTTCGGGGGTTCTAGGCCATAACTTTTTTTTCCATTTGAGAGCTCAGGAGAAGGACATTTTGGACGAGCTTTTCAGTAGGGTTCTTGTGGTAAGTATTCTTCAACCATCTTTGGTTCAATTTCATGAATTTGTCATGATTTTCACCATGAAATTTGAGGAATTAAACCCAAAATTGGGGAAGAAGGGTGCATGGGAATGAGATTATTCTTTTGAGGATTTGAGTGGGCAATTGTGGTCCGATTTTAGTGTTCTTGGTATGTACGGTCTCGTGGGAAGACAAGGATTCTAATGATGTAAAAATTATCGAATTCCGAGTCGTGGGCCTAGGGCTCGGGTTTGGCCGAATTTCGAGATTCTTGTATAAATTGTTAATTTTCGATTGGGTTGTGTTCCTTGAGTATATATTAATGATGTTGAACTGGTTTTTGCTAGATTCGGAGAAATTGGGATCCAATTTGAGGAGAAAAAGCATAGCAGACTAGTGTTGTGGCCCGGTGGAGGTAAGTAATGGTTATAAATCTTGTCCTGAGGGTATGGAACCCCAGACTGCATATTTTCTCACTAATTTGGAATGGCGCACATGTCGGATGACGAGTATGTGGCGCGTACAGATTTTTGTATTTGACTAGGTCCTCTCCGCGGCAACTAATGATTTGCATATTTACTCAAAACCTTATGTTAAATTATGTTCTAAATATTTGTGAAATATTTGGGTTGTAAGCCGTGTTTAAGGCCTCGTGCCGATCTGTTTAGACCACTTGGGGGATTTTTACGGCTGTTTTTTCCTCACTATTTGTTGATGATTTCACTCAGCATCACTGTGCATAATGTTTTTCGAAACTCAGCATGATTTACACCACTTTGAGATTTAAACTGATGTTTTGGATCGAGTACCCTGTTTTACTGATTCGCCCGAGGGGCCTTTCGAGTGGTTCTGCTGAGTGTGGTTGAGGGCCAGAGTGATGGTGAGGTGCTGAGTGTGGCCGAGGGCCAATGTTGTGAGGATGTTATGATATGAGAGTTGCCGAGTGCCTGAGAGTGATTGATGCCATGATTTGGCTTGTTTATAGAGCTTGGGCTGTAAGAGCCCCTCCGTAGTCTGTACACACCCCCAGTGAGCGCAGGTACCTACAAAGTGCCGAGTGCCGAGTGATGAGTGATTGGGAGGCATGAGTGACTGTGAGGTGCTGAGTGACTGATTACAAATGATGGTGAGGTATGCCCGAGGGGCTGATTATGAGTGACTGTGAGGCATGCCCTAGGGGATGATTATGATAAATGTTTTGCCCGAGGGGCTGATTATGATATCATTTTTCCCGAGGGGCTACTGATAATTTTACTACTCTCACTCCGAGCTTATGAAATATGTTTTGTCCGAGGGGCCTCTATATGATTCATTTCATTTTTATACTAAACCTTTCGGTTGAAGTTGTTAAACATATGCATTCCTTAAAGGATTTTTCTGAATATGATTTTAAAGCGTGATGATTTCACATATTTATGATATACTATTTGAAAGAAAGGCTGTGCCTCTTGTGATTTTATGACATTGATTTTATGTATTTCTTGTTGCTCAGACTTGATTTATTTTCATTACTACTGAGTTGGCGAACTCACATTACTCCATGCACCTTGTGTGTAGATTCAGGTGTTACGGCAGGGTGAGCTGTCTATCTGTTCCAGAGATTCTCAGAGGTTTGCGAGTTGGCTGCATGCGTCCGCAAAATCCTGCTCCCTCTCTTGTTTAATATTATAGAATTTATTTTTGTTGAGTTGTATAATTATGTAGATGCTCATGACCAGTGATTCCGGGTTCTCGGGGGTTGTATTTAATGTTCAATATAGGTTTATTTGTTTATAAATGTTAAAGGGAACTTTTATGGGTAATCAGTATAGTGATAAGGCAAAAGGGAAGCTTATTATCAGTTGAGTTTGAGTTTTGTCTGGCCTAGTTCCATGATAGGCGCCATCACGACTGGCCTGGATTTGGGGTCATGTAAAAATTTAGGGCTTGAGTTTTGGAGAGTTTGAGGTGAGGATTTGAGAGACCAAACGGAGTTTGATTTTGACGAATTTTATATGGTTAGACTCAGGAGAGAACGAGGTTTCTAATTCTCTCATTTTTGACTGGTTTCGAGACGTGGGCCTGAGGGACGAGTTTTGGCCGATTTGAGATTTTTGGCATATCTTGTACTCCCTCCCTTCCAATTTATGTGAACCTATTTCCTTTTTGGTCCGTTCCAAAAAGAATGACTCCTTTCTAAATTTGGTACAATTTAGCTTAAACATACAATTCTACCCTTAATGAGAAGCTTTTATATCCACACAAATACTCTGGGCCCATTTTAGACTTGTTTAGGACCACAAATTTCAAAAGTCCTTATTTTTTCTTAAACTCTGTGCCCAGTCAAACAAGTTCATATAAATTGGAACGGAGGGAGTAGTTTTTATTGTGGAACTTGATTTGTTAGCCTATGTTGATGGTATTAATATGATTATAGTTAGATTCGGAGCTTTTGGAGACCGAGTCTAGAGACGAGGACATCCTGGAGTAGGATTTTACGCTATTGAGGTATGTATCTTGCCTAACATTGTGTGGGGGAACCACCCCTTAGGATATGAGTCACTTGTGCTATCTCGATATGTGAAAGATGTGTACGCAAGGTGACGTGTGGGTACACAATTTATATGTGTTGTTGACCGGTTATATTCTCTCGTCTTTTTCCATGCCTTTGATCAAATTGTCATAATATGTGGTATTTTGTTGTTAGGCTACACTTACATGCTCTATATGATGTTGTTAGCATTTATTTACCTCTTGCTCGTTGTTTGGCCTTATTTGCCTTAGTTGAAGTTATTGCCTTCCTTATTGTTTTGTTACTTATTAATTGTGAGTTCCTCTATGACTCTGCATATATGCTACATGTCTAAATTGTTGTGATTACCTGTGTAGTTATCACGTGCCTTACATATCTTCTTGTTATTGTAAATGTTGTTGTATTCCTTTGATTTTTACGTGACTCTCTTATTTTTGTGTACTTACACTCTTGATAGTAGAAATTCTGGTAATTGAGTTGTGGCTGGTTGGTGTTGCTGAATTAAACTAATGTTTGGTGGGATCGGGTTGCGCACCGCAAAAGGAGTAATAAGGGTGGACAGGTGGGATCGGGTTGCACGCCGCAACAGTTGGAATAAGGGTGGTATATTGAGGAGCAATAAGAGAGGACTGGTAGGATCGGGTTGCGCGCCGCAACATATTAAATATTATTTACCGTTATTATAATTGTTAAGGAGGAATAAGGGAGAACTTGTGGGATCGGGTTGCGCGCCGCGACATATTAAATTTTATTTACTATTATTATAATTATTAAGGAGGAATAAGGGAGGACTGGTGGGATCGGGTTGCGTGTCGCAACATATTAAATATTATTTATTGTTATTGTAATTGTTAAGGAGGAATAAGAGAGGACTGGTGGGATCAGGTTGTGCACCGCAACATATTAAATATTATTTACTGTTATTGTAATTGTTAAGGAGGAATAAGGAAGGATTGGTGGGATCGGGTTGCATGCCGCAACATATATATACATATCATTTACTATTAATGTAATTGTTAAGGAGGAATAAGGGAGGATTGGTGGGATCAGGATGCACGACGCATCAATATATGTACTTATGCGTTCCTTTCTGACCGTGCAAGTTATTCAGTAGTTTTACATTTCACTTAGGGATTGGTTTTAGGTGGATACTGATAAGACCCTAGTTCATTCGTACAAGACTTTGATAATTTTTATTTCGGGTTCCACTGAGCTTTGAGGATCGTTTATTGACATTGAGTTATTGACTTGCCGTTGTTCCTTTAATTCTTTTCCTGAAACTATTACTCTGGTGAATTATTTTTCAAAGTAAATTTACTATGTTGAATCATTTCCTCCTGTCCTACTAAGTTGTTAGTAATATGGTGGTTTAAAATAAAGGAATTAGTATTACACTACATTGTATGACCTTTTAAATTTGAACTCGTCGTATATATGTATATATATATATATATATATATATATATATATATATATATATATATATATAT
>ML348841.1:0-19720 GCA_005239505.1 Nicotiana paniculata | reverse complement strand
CGTATACCACCACAACCCACGGCGAAGCACCACCAAACAACCCCAAAATTACACCAGATACTCTACTCCTCCTCAATCCCCTCCTAACATCAATTCCTCCAAAAAACCCACCAAAATTTCCCAATCTTAGATCTAGGATCGAAACCCTAAAATTTTCCTCCCTGGCCGTTTTCAAGAGAATTAACAACTCGAACTCACATGAGTCAATAGCTATCAACCAAAGCTATTGATTCATGTGGGTTTGGACCATTTTCAAACCCTACTGGAGTCCGGCCAAAGTTCGGCGACTCAACCTTTTCCCGGCCAACCTGTTCTAACCTCACCGGTACCCCCTTTTTCTTTTTATTCGTGTAACATTTTTGTTTAGATTAAAAACATGTTTAGTTTATCTTTAAAAACTGCCCTAAGTGTTGCTGCTTACTTCTGTTTTCTTTGATTAATTCTTGTCGTGCCTGTCTAATTGTATGAGTAGTTAGATTAATCACTAATTAGAGTTTCAACAAATGTGCTTAGATAAATTCTGATTTTAGGCTCATAGCCCCCTTTATGTGTAGATTTTCCAAATTTTTTCTTTTGATCTTTCTTTTCTTTTTCTTCTGCTTTGCTTAAGAAAGATTTGTGAGGAAATTAGTTATAATTTAATGTAAACCTGCATGTCTAGGAATATCGGAATGGTAGATTATGATAACATAATTTCACTACTTAATCCCGATCAATTAGTCTAATATTTCGTGCATTTATATCAAATATTGTTGTTAAATTGGACTAAAGGTTATATGACTCAATTATTTTTAGTTTCTGATTTTTCATAACTGATTTTCCTTTATAAATACTCATGTGTATTAGTCAATAGTTAGTATTAATTACGCATTAATTAGATCTATCTAAAATAGTGATTAGCCTAAGGTTCATATGTAATTTGCTATGATCAATCACTGATCTTTAGTGTTAAGTCAGCCTAATTTTTAGAATAGAATTTACACATACAATGTCCTAAAGACTGTTTTCATTCGATTTAATTGATTAAGTAGTTAGGAGTGAATTAATTAGGGTTTTGATTTGGTTAAGAAATAGAGTATTAATCACTTGACTAGTTAAGCTTAGGCTTGAAACTAAAATAAACCATAGTCTAATAACCTAACTATTTTCCTTAATCAAAATCCTAAAACAAAGTAAGATCCAACTAAATTATTTTAAACATATTCAACCTCACCTCTTAAAAAGTGCTTGAGCTTCCAACTTCATTAAAGATTAATTATTAATTTAATCAACAAAGTAAGATGAAATTAGCTAATCAGCTCAGTAAATAACCTGAACCTTAGATACTAAAGAAGTAATTCTAAGGGTACTAAAGGGTAATGTAGGAACTTCAGTTGAAGAATCTTGGGTGTAACAACAAAAGAAGCTTCTAGAATTAGGAAAATATATAAAAAAAAAATCAGAAATCATAAAATCTGATTTTTTTTTTTTAGGTAAAACAGTAATTTAAAAAGGGAATAAGGGCTAGAAATAAAGGAACATTCCAAAAAAGGGTACAGCTGTCTTATAGGATAAGAATGGACAATTGTACCTGTACTATTTCAGCCTAATAAGATAAGGTATATTCCCTAAAGATGCTACCCTAAAACTCCCTATAAATAGGCTAGGGTATTCTGAAAATAGGAACACTTTATTACATCTGAAAATGGACTCTTTACACCTGAAAAACACACCTACACACTCTACACACCTACTGAAATCCTGCTCTGAAAATACTGTTTTCTGAAAAATCTGAAAAGAATAGAAAACACTGAAAAATACTGAAATCATGAGTGCAAAAACAGTCTAAAAATTAGTCTTCCTATAGTTGTGGTTTCTTTCAAGAAAAAGTTTTTCTTGCCGGTTTTTTTTTCTCAAATCTCTGGTATTCAAAGCCATCATTTTCTGAGTTTACTGTTGTCCTTGCTGCTGTTGTTAAGTTCACAAGAGCCTGATTTATCTTTGACCTTCATTTAGTCAAATCTTCTTGTTATTTTTCACTCTTAAAGGTATGTAACAATTTTGCTTTAAATGAAATTCTTAAATTCAAAAATCTATGTTTGTTTGTGTTGAAAAATGATTGGTATTGTCTGATTTTCTTATGTTTTAAGAGTATGAACATGTAAACTTTGTGTTGTTTAGGCTCAATTAGCCATGTGTTAGCTATTTGTTTCATGATTCTTTGGGGTTCATTCTAAAATCTGCCTTGTTTTACCTTCCAGTTTTCCTTTATGGTTATGTTGTTTTGTATGCATCCCTATGATAAAAGCTATAAAGTATTACTTTGAAAAATAGCACTAAAGGAAATGAATCTGACCCCAATGGTCAGATTCACTCCATAAAAGTGCATAAATGTTTACTTTGATTGCTCAAACGATATACTTAGACTACAAAAATTCTACTGTTAAAAATAACACTAAGGGAAATGAATCTAATCTCCCTAATGGTCAGATTCACTCCTTAATGATGCACAAATTTACTTTGTTTGTTTGAAAACCAGTGGTAAAAAATGCAAGTGTTCGATCCTTTGAACTAGAAGCATGAGCAGATTCAGCACGTTTGAAATTGAAGCGAGCCATTTAGGTTGAAATTTATGTATAAATTTGTTTCTTTTTATTTTATTTTATTTCATAGATATGTATAAATTTATTTCTGTAAAACAGACCATATTACTTCCCTTTCCTTTAATTTTGGACTGGACTATCATGGGTCCAGCAGTTTCGATTTTGTTAAGCAAACAGGGCAGACTTGTAAAATGGCCTAATAAGCCCGAATAAATCTAAACCCAAGGTCGTTGGGCTTGGGAACAAGGTCCAAAGCCTTAGGGCTATATTTTAGCTTTATAGTCAATACCATATGGTGTATGCTAGGAATCCAATTATATAAATTTGTCTGCCACTTTCTTTCACGGGATTCTTCTTTTGGTATTAAAATCAGGTTCTTACTATGTTAACTAAATTTTGGTACTAAATTAGCTTACTATGTTAACTAAAAGAAATCAGTGTTTAACTGGCTAATGAGTTTTTCTAGTATATTTTTAGAATTGTAGTTCAAAACATGTACGGATAAATGTTTACATTTTGTGCATCTGAGTTATTTCATTTTATACGCTAATTAAATATAATACTTTCTCTTCATAATAGTTATACATAGGGCTGTTCAAAAGCTTGCCACTAAATTGGGACAGAACTAGCAATGTCCCAATACTCATATACCATGCTAGTAAAAATCAGTGTCAAAAGATTTTGAGTGACTCCCTATTTTTTAATCTAAAAAATTCTCCTTAAACTAGTATTATAAATTAACTTAGGAAACTCACTTTGGATGTGGTAAATGCTTAGACCTATGCCCCATTAGATAGCTGAATACTTTAGACTTGTAAACATAGTTAATGATCAAAGTATACGTTCGCGTAACTTTGAATAAAGAATAATTCTTCTAATAACTAAAATACACTTTTTTTCTTAAAATTGTGTATACGTTTACGTAGCACAAATAAAGATTAAAATGAACACTCGTAGAGATACTTTTAGGAACGGATTTTAAAATTATTATCGGAATTACGTACATGCTCGCGTGACGTGATTTCGATTTTTTTTACAACCAAAACAAAGATACGCGTTTGCGCAAATTTATTTATTTCTTTAATTGAATACAATGTCAAGATTGTGTACACGTCCGCGTGACATGATTTTTGACGCATCCAATTTCAACGTGTTTACGCATACGTGACCCGTCTCAAAATAACTCTTTAAATACAAGTGAATAATTAAAGAGGTAAAATATATAAAAGAATGCATTTAGGTACTAAAATCAATAATTAAACAATTTAGGCCAAGTTTAATCATTAAGCAATCGTGCTAGAACCACGGAATTCGGGAGTTCCTAACACTTTCTCCCAGGTTAACAGAATTCCTTGTCCGGATTTCTGGTTCGCAGACATTTTAAACAGAGTAAAAAATTTTCTTGATTTGGGATTTTTTTTAATAAATAAATGGTGTGACGGAACACCGCAAAAAATCCGAGTGGAGACTCTGAAATAAATAATCCCAAATTTGATTATGTCACTTTAATTGGAAAAAACTCCCTTATTACCTTACAGGTGAAAAAGGAGGTGTGACAGCTCTAGCGACTCTGCTAGGGATTGAACCCAGAATCTCTGGTTCAAGGTTCAAGAATTCGAGCTTTAAAATAATTTTACTTGATTTGTTTAAATTGTTGATATTACTGTCCTTTTGTGCCTAATGTGCTAAATGTCATCTATTTACCGCTTTGATATATATTTGAACTGTATTTAAACTGCCTTCTAACGCCTCCCTTCTGAGTCTTCTAAAAATTGGTGCACACGTTCGCGTGGCCCGCCTTTTTGTTAAAGGTCATACCAAGTAAGAACGGGGATGGATCAGCCACTAGGCCGGATAGCCTTTCGTGCTACCGGTATGTCGCTCCCACCTCGACTCGAGTTGTCCGCTCGGGTAAGCCAGGTCTAGAACAAAATCCCAGGTTTAAACCTAGAATGACAAAACCTCATGTCGGATCCCTAGTAGCAACACTTATTTGCATCATGTGTATTTTTGACTTATGGGACTCAACACAGGGGTTGGGTCCGTCTAGGACAGGTTTACCCGAAACAAAAAAGACCATCCTGCTGCATTTTTTTCTGCTATGTGTATATTATTTGTCTCGGCTTGTTTGTTGACCGGCTAAAGAAAGAAAATAACAGAAAAACCAAGAGTGCGGGAGGATAGAAATTTCACCAGTTTTGAAAAACCATGATATTTGAAAAATACATCAAAACTCTGTCGTAATTTTTCCAAAAAAAAAAAGAGGATAAAAGAATTTTAAAAATGAGCGAAAAGGAGTCAGAATCGTATTTTTCAAGTTGTGTCAAAATTGACCGAACTACGTGGGTCTGATTCTCACCGGATGTGAGATACGTAGGCAAACCTCATCGGTGCGGACCCCCACTTTTCAAAAATAAACAAAATAAGTACATTAGTCAAAATAAAACCGACCCAGCTTCGGTTAAGTCTTGCATCGTTCTTGCTAGAATATCCTTAAAGAATTTTACATTATCGAAAGGCTACTTTCGTTAGGAACGGACGTGTCTGTCACTTTTCCTGGAAAAGTACCCTGCTTCGGCCCCCAAAACTTTACTCAAGAGGTAAGAAGGGGCCACTTTTGCAAAAATGGCTATTTTGGTCAATATTGCGCAAATATTCATTTTTGGGAGAGGTGTCTTTTGAAAAACTAAAATTGGTCTTTGTAAAAAGAATTTGTTAGTTTCTATTTCAAAATTAAAAAGCAATCCAGACCTTACCCGTCCGCAGGTGCAAAATGAGTACTGTCCAGAATCCGCAACTGAATATCGTAGAGGAAGCTCCCCTACAACTCTGAATGTGGTGGTATGACCTAGACGAGGAGGGTAAAGAATGGGTAAGTGAGCAATTGGGGGCTCTCAATGACATCATGAAGGTGAAACCGAGAAATGACTTAATCAAGGCTTTAGTATCCTTCTGAGATCCAGTTCATAATGTATTTTGTTTCTCAGATTTCGAGCTCACTCCTACCCTGGAAGAAATAGCAGGGTATACAGGTTTTGGACAGAATTTAAGGAACCGACAACTCATCTTCCCAAGGCCCATGTCAGTGCGCCGTTTCTCTGATTTCCTATCCATTAGCAAACAACTCAGAAAGAGCCGGGTGGTTGATGGCTGTTGCTCGTTCTTTTTCTTGTACTCTAGATATGGCTTTCTGGATGGGTTCGAAACACATGAAAAGGGGCTAAACAACAAGAAAGGCAAGGATACCTGGAGAATTCACCGCCGAATAGCCTTCATAGTGGCATTCCTGGGTGTAATGGTCTTTCCAAATGCAGAAGGGACAATTGATGTTCGTGTGGCTAGAATCGCCCAGGTTTTGACTGAGAAAAAGGATCACACTTTTGCTTCGCTCATACTGTCTGATATTTACCGGGATTTAAAGCAGTGCAAGTTGGGGGAAACATTCTTCGAAGGTTGCAACATTATTCTCCAAATGTGGTTAATTGAACACCTTCGTCATCACCCGAGATTTATGAGCTACGATCCTGACAAAACCAATTTCATCGAAAGTTATGAAGAAAGAGTAAAAGACTACAATTCACCGGAAGGAGTTGAAGCTTGGATCGACCATCTGAGAACTTCACGGGCAAATCAGATAGAATGGACCCTAGGATGGATGCCTGTCAGAGAGGTCATACTTGTCGGCTACAAGAAATCATTTGTTATTAATGGGTCTGAGAAGTGTTCAACCCTATGCACCCCAAAGGGTTTTGAGGCAGTTGGGCCAGTATCAAATAGTACCCGAGGAAGAAGATTTGAGCACCCAGGTCATTGAATTACACCCTTAAGCTCTGTTACCTGAGGCCTTAATTCAACAAAGCTGGAATGGGTGTCGGTATCTGAAAGAAGATACTCAAGTGCCTGACCTTGTTAGAGGTGAAGTGGATCCGGGTTATGCAGCATGGTTTGAGAAAAGAAATTGCATTAATTAAGAACCCGAACCCAAGTCAGAAAGGCCTTCCAAAAGGCCTCATGTTCAAGCTTTCGATGATAAGATTCAAGAAAGGTTAGCTTGGGGAGAAAAGGAAAAAGGGTATCAGGCCACCATCCATGCTCTGAAGGAGAAATTAAGGAACCTTGAGTTCGACAATGAGTTGCAAGCACAGGTAGTTGAAGGCGAAAAACGACAGTTGACCCAAGAGAACGAGGCGCTCCATGACCAACTCCGGAGTTTGAAAATAGTTGCTGAAACACCGATGAGGAGTGAAAGGGATGAGAAAATCATTAGCAAACCAAGTTAGCAAAGGGGGCAGAAGAACAGACTCATCATTTGAGGAAGAAGTATAGTAAAGAAATGGCAATCCTGAAGGAAAAATTGTTTTCCATGGGGAATGAAATGGTCCAACAAACTAAAGACTTTAAAACAGAAAGGGAGCACTATTATGCACGAATCTGCCAATTGGAAGGTGCCGTGCAACAGCTACAGGACCAAAACAATGCAAATGCCCAAGTGTTGGAAGCCTGAGCACAACAATAGGGCACTACTTCAGGAAAAAGGGGTCATCAGGAACAGGATCAAAGAAATAGCTGACTACATTGTGCAGAAATGTCACAAATGCGAGAGCATGACTACCTCCATGTTTTTTGCCTCTATGATGACTTTCGTCCACCCGGTGATGGGTGATTTGGACCGACTTCAGGGAGACATTGCACATAGGCCTGCCCAGAGACCCTCCAACGCACCACAGGCCCCTGAGAAGACAAGTAGAAGCCCTCTTTTATTTTTGATGTTTTCGAGTCTGTATTTTATTGCTTTCTAGAATGTTAAGTTGTTTTGTTGTTTGTCCAGAGTCTGTACTGTTTCTTTTATGGTTATCAGTATTCAAACTGCTTGTAATGAAAAACAAAGAGCTATCTTTAGTAATGAAAATTGCACTTTGTCACTCTATATCTATTCTTTTGAACTACGTGTTGATCTGATTCATGCGGCGTCATGATACGTAGGCAATCCACATATGATTCGATCATAGCCCTAAAAGAAAATAATCAAGAAAGAAAAGAGTGAGACATTAAAGCCGGGATGAAACGCACAGCCATTTCAAAAATTTTAGAAAAATGTTTGACTGCTTAGATGCATTGCATCCCAATGTGTGATTCCCTATATGTTAATATCTCAAACTAACCTATTTGTTGTGTACTCTAAAGGTTCTTACTTTTAAGGTGGTTGGTTTTTGCGGTGGTATTCTGGCGACAAACCACTATTTTACAAGGTCCAAAGGAAGCATTGGAATGGCATATGAAATTCATCTCTCTATTGTCGAACTTGAGGATAGCCCCGCATCTGTTATCCCACAGTCCGAATCAGCAGTTGCCGAAGAGAATAGGAGGCTGAGATGCCGCATGTTAGAAATGTGGGATGTTTGGTCTAATGGCAGGGAGTCACCTAGTGCTATCCTCCGTTTCCCTAAGTTGATCCCAAGAACGGGAGGGGCCACTAATGTTCCAATTTCAGCACCTAACCCATTCATACCATTTGGGTTCCCTACTATGACATCAAACTTCACCGGAATGCCTTCTGAGGTCCGCCCCCAGGCACCATCTTCTGGAATACCATCTATTGTATTCACCGCGCCGCCAGCTGCCGGTATGGCACAGCCAACATTGCCACGACAGAGCTTTGAGCCATCAATTCACTTTTCAAGCTCCCCAATTCCAACTGTATACTACCCGAGTCACTCCGAACTCTTATCCGCAGCATCCACAATCTGAATCTCCTATGGAACAGGAGAGAATCTTGAGAAATCCCAAACAAGAGGAGATGACACGGAAAATGAAGAGCCTTGAGGAAAGCTTGAAAAACATACAGGGCCTAAGTGGCCAAAGGAGCGTGTCTTACGTCGATCTGTGCATGTTTCCTCATGTGCATCTGCCCGTGGGTTTCAAAACACCAAAATTTGAAAAATATGACGGGCATGGAGACCCGATCGCCCATTTAAAACGATATTGCAATCAATTGAGAGGGGCAGGGGGAAAAGAAGAGTTATTGATGGCATACTTTTGAGAAAGCCTTGCTGGAATCGCCTCGGAATGGTATATTGATCAGGACATCTCCTGTTGGCACATACGGGATGATCTAGCTCGGGACTTTGTGAGACAATTTCAATACAACGTGGACATAGCTCCAGACATAAATTCTCTATCCAACCTCAAGAAGAAGGCTTCCGAAAGCTTCCGAGAATAAGCCATCAATGGGCGTGAACAGGCATCCAGAGTAAAACCTCCTATGGATGAGACCGAAATGGTCAGTGTTTTCCTGCAGGCCCAAGAGGCCGATTACTTCCATAATATAATGTCTTCCATGGGCAAACCATTCGCGGAGGCTATCAAAATTGGTGAAATGGTAAAAAATGGCTTTAAAACGGGTCGTATCTTGAGTCAGTCAGCCCTGAGAGCCACCTCCCAAGCCATTCAGAGCGGCTCGGGAGGCCTAGCAAGTAGGAAGAAGAAAGAAGAGGGAGCCATGATGGCATCAAGCCTAAGAAGTCCTCGACGACCTCGGGACTATCCAGGCCTATCTCCCTGAGCTTCACAACATTATTTTCCTCATCAAAACGCAGCCTATGCAATGCCTCCCCATCCCTACGTAGTAATGAATGCTCAGTCGTACACACGGCCACAACAACAATACAATCAGAACAGAGCTCCACTTTCCAGAAATAACCATCCTAACCAAGCTCCATATAATCCACGTCCTCCCCAGAACAACTACCAATACAATACCCATCCACGTGAACCACGCAGAAGAACCAACTTCACACCCATTGGTGAGTCATACTCTAGCCTCTTTCCAAAATTGGTTCAGATGGGTCTTTTGCAGCCCATGCCTCCAAACAGGCAGAATCCAGAATCTCCATCATACAAGCCAGGTACCAGGTGTGCCTATCATTCTGAGGCGGAAGGGCATGATATTGAGAACTGTTGGACTCTCAAAAGATCAGTTGAAAGCCTAATTGAACAAAAAAAGGTAGTGTTGAGGGACGAGGAAGTCCCCAATGTAACAAACAATCCATTGCCAGCCCACAACAACGGGCCCGTCATCGGATTGATTTGTGAGGACAAGGAGTTTGACCCTGCTTTGAAATCCATTATTGCCATCGCTGATATAGAAAAGAAACCTAAGGCAACGGCAAAACCGGTCAGGGATGCAAAGAAAACAAAGCCTACCACCCAGAATGAAGAAAAGGCTAAGGAAGTTGAGAGAGAGGTACCACCAACCAAAGAAGCCGTCCTCTACATCCCAAGAGCTCCCAGAAATAGGCAGCTCACGTTGAGCCCTCCAAAGAGTTTCAAGCTAAGATCAAATTTTCCAAGAATGTATGTACCAAAGGGGACGTATGTGGCAAAAGGTCCAGTCATCTCACCAAATCTGGATGAGCCTTTGATCATCAGTCGCAGGCCACAAATTCCAATAAAAGATACCACTGCCATCCCCTGGAACTATAATCAGACGCTGGTCACCTATAAAGGGAAGGAATTCAGAGGGGAAGTGAATGAAACAAACCCATCTGGGAAGTATCATGACCCAGAAGAGTTGAACAAAGCCAAACAAAAATGTTTCCCCCTCAAACAGCCTATTACTGCCGAAGAAGCCGAGGAATTATTTCAAAAAAAGAAAACATCAGAGTATGCTGTGATTGATGAACTCAGAAAGGCTCCTGCCCAGGTTTCCCTCTTGTCTTTGTTGTTGAGCTCAAGCGAGCACCAAAAAGTACTTCTAAAGATGCTAAATAAGGTGTATGTGCTGATCGAGACTACGTTTGAACAACTGGAAAGAATGGCATAACAGTTCTTCGAAGTCAATAGAATCTCTTTTAGCCGAAATGACATACCTCCCAAAGGATCTGCCCATAACAAGGATTTACACCTAACGGTCAAGTGTGAGGGTTATTATGTGAAAAGGGTCATGCTGGACGGTGGATCTGGGGTATATATTTTCCCTCTGTCAACATTGCAATGAATGGAAATTGGGACTGAAAGGATCAGGCCGAATAATGTTTGTGTCTGGGCTTTCGCGGTGTCAAAAGGGATACTATAGGAGAAATTGATTTAATCCTAGCCATTGGCCCTGCGGATTCCGAAATAACATTCCAAGTTCCGGACATGGACACTTCCTATAATTTCCTACTAGAAAGGCCCTGGATCCATACTGCGGGAGCCGTACCCTCTACTCTCCATCAAATGGTCAAGTTGGAATATGAGAACCAAGAGATAGTTTTCCATGGAGAAGATGAACAATCAATCTACAAGGACCCATCGGTCCCCTATCTTGAGGCAAGAGAGGGAAGTGAACACATTGTTTACCGGGCTTTTGAAAGTGTGCTTGCTGACCAGTGCGAGGAAGGAACTCCATGCCCTCAAACTTGTTTGTCGAGCGCATCAGTCATGGTCGCCGGCGAAATGATCAAACATGGATACAAGCTCGGGAAAGGGCTTGAGGCATCTTTGCAGGGCATCACACAACCTGTTACGTTTCCTGGCAACAAGAAATTCTTTGGCATAGGTTTTCAAGCTACCAGCGCCGATGATGAATGGGCTGAAAAACGTAAGAGAGATGGGTGGGTTTTGCCTCAGCCAATTCCCCACCTCGCCAAAACATTTGTTAAGCCAAAATATATAGAAGGAGAAGAAGAGGCCTTTACGGCTGAAGAAATCAAAGAGATTTGTGGGGCAATGAGACAAATGCTCTATGAAGTCCACATTGTTCAGTCGGGAGAAGGCTCAAGCACCGTTGAGGTGCAATATACGGGACCAAACACCAAATTGCAAAATTGGAAAGCTAATCCCTATCCAGTTAGGCGGGAATCTTGGTAGTTCATGTTTGCCATCTTTTCTACACTCTGAGTTATTTCAGGGTGTAACTCGAGTGTTTTTAATTTCATTGCCTTTTAAATTCCAATGTAAAACCCTATTATCTTCAAATTCAATGAAATGAAATCAATATTTCATCGTCTATGGATCTTCTTTATTATTCTTTCTGATTTTTTTATTTTTCTTATTTTTCAGTCCTGATAATGCGGCTTTAAATAATATGACATGCTTGCGGACTTCATTCCTAGATAGTAAAACGCCATCTAATTGTGAAACAATGAATCAAGAGCTCGAATATGATGAAGATGAGGCTTTTAGAGAAATAAATCGACAATTGGAACAATTTGAGAATAAGCCTAAGCCAAACCTAAATGAAACCGAGCCAATCAATTTGGGCAATTCAAAAGAGGTCAGAGAAACCATGATAAGCATTCTCACCGAGGAAAAAACCAGAGATGCATTGATCCAGCTCTTGTTTGAATTTAAAGATGTGTTTGCATGGTCTTATGATGATATGCCCGGACTGAGTGTTGATTTAGTGGTGCACAAATTTCCAACTTACCCCAATCACCCATCTGTCCAACAAAAGCAAAGAAAATTCAAAACAGACATCAGCGATCAAATTAAAGAAGAAGTTACCAAACAATTAAAAGCCGGTGTAATCCGAGTAGTCAGATACACCACATGGCTATCTAACGTAGTCCCAGTATCAAAAAAGGACGGGAAGATCCGAGTATGTGTTGATTACAGGGATTTAAACAAAGCAAGTCCCAAGGACAACTTCCGGTTACCAAACATTCACATCATTGTCGACAATTGTGCCAAACATGAGGTACAGTCGTTTGTAGATTGTTATGCCGGGTATCATCAAGTCCTGATGGATGAAGAAGATGCAAGTAAGACGGCTTTCACCATACCATGGGGAACCTACTGTTACCGGGTCATGTCGTTCGGTTTGAAAAACACCGGGGCAACTTATATGATAGCCATGACGGCCATCTTCCATGACATGATGCACCAAGAAATCGAGGTGTATGTTGATGATGTAATTATTAAATCCAGGACACAAGAAGACCATGTTCGAGATTTGAGAAAATTCTTTGAGCGGCTACACAAGTACGACTTGAAATTGAACCCTGCTAAATGTGCATTTGGTGTTTCATCAGGGAAGCTCTTGGGGTTTATAGTCAGCCGAAGGGGCATTGAATTAGAAACAACAAATATAAAATCTATCCGAGATCTGCCACCTCCGAAAACCAGGAAAGAAGTCATGAGCTTAGTAAGAAGGTTAAACTACATCAGTCGGTTCATTGCACAGCTTACAACCGCCTGTGAGCCCATATTTAAGTTACTAAAGAAAGATGCGGCGATTAAATGGACAGATGAATTCCAGGAAGCTTTTGACAAAATAAAAGAATATTTGTCAAATCCGCCAGTGTTGGTCCCACCTGAGCCCGGGAAACCTTTGTTCTTGTACCTGACCGTCTTGGAGAATTCTTTTGGATGTGTCCTCGGGCAACATGATGTTACCAGGAAGAAAGATCAAGAAATCTACTATCTGAGCAAGAAATTCACTGGGTATGAAGCCAAATGCACTCTACTGGAGAGAACTTGATGTGCCCTAACTTGCGCTGCTCAAAATCTCAAACATTATTTGCTGGCCTATACTACATATCTCATACCCAGGCTGGACCCAACCTTTAAAGTACATATTTCAAAAATCGATGCCCGCCGGAAGGCTTGCAAAATGGCAATCCTGCTCACAGAGTTCTACATTGTCTATGTCACCCGCACAGCCATGAAAGCCCAAGCTTTGGTCGATCATCTAGCTGAAAATTCGGTTGATGATGAATACCAACCTTTAAGCACGTACTTCCCGGATGAGGAAGTAAATTCAGTCGAAGTAATCCCAGAAGATACTAATACTTGGAAAATGTTCTTAGATGGAGCAGTCAATGCAAAAGGTGTTGGGATTGGGGAAATCTTGGTTTCGACCACGGGACAACACTATCCAGCCACTGCCCGTCTTCGGTTCTTCTGTACAAACAACACTGCTGAGTATGAAGCTTGCATAATGGGCATGAACATGGCAATTGATATGGATGTGGAGGAATTGCTAATCATGGGGGATGCTGACTTGATCATCAAACAAGATCAACGCGAATGGGAAACTCGAGATATCAAACTTCTTCCATATAGACAACATGTGGAAGATCTCAAAAAGAGATTTCCGTCGAGTTCAAATATATTCCTCGATTCCACAATGAGTTAGTAGATGCATTGGCTATCTTGGCTGCAATGCTACCATATCCGGGCAATGTATTGACCCTTTGGAGATTCAAATCCGGGAAAGACACGGTTATTCTAATACAGTTGAAGTAGAACCCGATATCCAACCCTGGTATCATGATATTAAAAGGTTCTTGAAAATAAAGAATATCCGGAGCACGCCAACGGAGACCAAAAGAGAACCATCAGAAGGATCGCCAACAGTTTCTTCTTAAGCGGAGAAGTGTTGTATAAAAGAACTCTGGATCTGAATCTGTTAAGGTGCATGGATGCCAAAGAAGCTGAAAAGATATGAACGAAGTGCATTCAGGAATATGTGGTCCCCACATGAACGGGTACGCCCTCGCAAAGAAAATCCTGCGGGCAGGATATTACTGGATGAACATGGAAAAAGATTCTTTCCGTTTTGTCCGAAAGTGCCATCAGTGTCAAATACATGGCGACCTGATTCATGCACCACCCTTGGAATTACATCCCATGTCAGCGCCTTGGTCGTTCGTTGCCTGGGGAATGGATGTCATTGGGCCAATCGAACCAAAAGCTTCAAATGGACACAGATTTATTTTGGTTGCCATCGACTATTTCACAAAATGGTTCGAAGCAGTCACTTTCAAAGTCTTCACTAAGAAGGCAGTGGTGGAGTTCGTGCACTCAAACATTATCTGTCGTTTCGGTATTCCAAAAACTATCATTACTGATAATGCTGCAAATCTAAACAGTCACTTGATGAGGGAGGTATGTGAACAGTTTCAAATCACACACCATAATTCCACGCCTTACCGGCCCAAAGCCAATGGTGCCGTCGAAGAAGCAAATAAGAACATCAAGAAAATCCTCAGAATAATGACCCAAAGTTCTAGGCAATGGCACGAGAAATTGCCTTTCGCATTATTGGGATATCGCACAACCGTGTGCACATCAGTTGGAGCTACGCCTTATCTGTTGGTTTATGGCACTGAAGCCGTAATACATGCAGAAGTTGAAATTCCCTCCCTTCGGATCATTGTCGAAGCTGAGATTGAGGATGATGAATGGGTCAAAACCCGATTGGAACAGTTAACTCTGATCGATGAAAAAAGAATGGCTACAGTTTGTCACGGGCAGTTGTACCAACGAAGAATGGCCCGCGCTTATAACAAGAAAGCGCAGTCTAGGAATTTCGAAGTGGGGCAACTTGTCCTAAGGCGTATCCTCCCGCACCATGAATAGGCGAAAGGAAAATTCGCCCTAAATTGGACAGGTCCATACATCATAAGAAAATTAATACCAAAAGGAGCATTGTACTTAGGGGATGTTAAAGGAAATGACCCGAAACACTTGTCAATGTATATGCAATCCAAAGGTATTATGTTTGACCTCTTCGCAGTTTGACACTCTCCGATTGAAAAGATGAAGGCTTTCATTCTCGCTACCCCAAACACTATCAACCCTTTTGCAAACTCTTTGAGTTGGTTACTCTTCTTTGATAACCTTCTTTGGAACCCGAAAGTGTTATTGAAAAAAAAAAACAACAAAAAAAAGAAGAGAAAAATCAAATGAAAAAAGAAAAAAAAAGAAAAGGAGAACAAGGAAAGCAAAAGAAAGAGAAAACAAAACAAAATAGAGGAAAAACAAAGCAAAATCAAAAAAACAAAAACAAAAGTTTCCTGAACTACGTTTGACTTGATTCTGAAAGGATACATAGGCAGCCTCTCTCTGGGGTTCAGTCACATGAACATAAAATTCCACATTTCCCCAAGAGTTTAAGTTGGGGCAAGTGTTATGATATATTCGGCAATGTTCTGCCCGAAAGATTCCAAAGTTGTAATTCGATACGAATTCTTTTTACCCCAAATCCTGTTCAAGTCCTTCCGATCGATCGGTGAAGATATCCAAAATTGGAGGATACAGTTATTTGGATCTGATACAAACAAATGAAAGAATTTAAAATGAGGGAGTCTTATCTTGGAAAACCCACATGGGCACCGTGAGGCGACGGTAAGAAGAGAAAAGTAAAATGAGAGTCTTATTGGTGAAAACCCACACGGGTACCGTAAGGCGACGTTGAGCAAAGAAATTGAAAATGAGAGAGTCTTGTTAGTGAAAACTCGCAAAGAGCACTACAGGGCGATGGCGAGAAGAGAAATGAGAGAGGTTAGTCGGTGAAAACCCGCAAAGGGCACCAATAATCGAAAAAGGATAATTGGTTATTGACATGGACACAGTCCGGGGTAAGGTTTCTCAACCTCGAGGTAAAAGTCGTGACGAATTTCTGAGAGTCGGATGGTTTACATAGATTGGACATCCAGTCCAAGAGGCATGTCATGTTCATTAAAGGCCGCGTACACTCCAGATAAGTCCTTCTTTTCTTTCCCCAAAAGGGATATATCTTGTCAAAATTCATTATTTCCATTTCTTTGTTATTCTCTTTCAATCCCTTTCAGTCTAACTCTGTTTCTTAAGTAAGGCAAAGAAAGGATGGCAAAACTGATTTACAGGGCTTTCACTTGACACAGACTAATATGCAAAAGGCACCTAGCCTCATTAGGGGCATCGAGTCGATGTCGACTAGCCATAGCGACCGATGCTTCGAACTCAAAAAACTCTTGGAAGGAGAAAACCAAATTAAGACGCACATAAAGGCAAATAAAGTTGAAAGGTTGAGTCCCACGTGGCTAATCATCTCGGCAAAGATTGAAGAGCCAAAATACTCCAAATGCCGTAAAGTTGAAAGTTGAAAGAAAAAGTCAAAACTGAAAGTCCAATAAAGGCAAAAACAAAGTCGGAAAGGTTAAGTCCCATGCGACTAGCCGTTACAGCAAAGTTCGAGGAGCCTAAATCTCACCAATGCTCCCAAATCCAAAAGAAAAACAAGTCAAAAACTGAAAGACCTACAATGGCAAACAAAGTCAGAATGTTGGGGTCCCACGTGACCAATTGCCATTGTAAAATCCAGAAAGCCAAGATCATCGGGATTAAAGATAAAACCCAATCCCCAGTAAGCAAGCGAGCAGTTGAGATATTCATCAATGGGGCCAAAATCAAGCAAGTTAAAATAATCAAGGCTGCAAAACCAACCACCATTTCAAACTGACAATTGTTCTTTGTTTGAAGGAAACAGGTGTAACTCAAAAGTAACATTGCAAAAAGCAGGTGCAACCAAAGGAAATTGTGCAAGGGCCAGAAGAAACTTTGCAGCGACGATTCCAGAAGGAAAGTTCTCTCAAAAGTTCTTTCCCGCCTTCACTCATTCTTTGAAAATAATCAAAAGAGGAAATGATGTTGAGAACAGTTCAAACCTAAGGTAGTATAGGGCCTCCAATCCCCAGCTACACCATTTCCAACTAGGATATTCCATTCCTTAGTTGATGCCAACATAGGGTCTCCATTCCCTAGTTGATGCCAGCATAACATGATGCCGACATAACTCGATGCCAACCTAGGATATCCCAGTCCTTAGTTGATGCCAACATAGGGTCCCACTCCCAAGTTGATGCCGGCATAACCCGATGGCTTTTCCAACCTAGGATACTCCCTTCCTTAGTTGATGCCAACATAGGGTCCCACTCCCTAGTTGATGCCGACATAACCCGATGACTTTTCCAACCTAGGATACTCCATTCCTAAGTAAATGCCAACATAGGGTCCCACTCCCTAGTTGATGCCGGCATAACCCGATGATTTTCCAACTTAGGATCCCAATCCCTAGTTGATGCCGGCATAACCCGGTGATCTCTTCCTGGCAACAACATAACCTATTGACCTTTCCAGACACCAGCATAACCTGGTGATCTTTTCCTGACAACAGCATAACCTGTTGATCTTCTCCAGATATCGGCATAACCCGGTAATCTCTTTCCCGGCAATAGCATAACCTATTGACCTTTCCAGACACCAGCATAACTTGGTGACCTTTTCCCGACAACAGTATAACATGTTGGTCTTTTCCAGATACCCGGTGATCGCTTTTCCTGGCAACAACATAATCTGTTGGCCTTTCCATACACCAGCATAACCTGGTGATCTTTTCGTGACAACAACATAACCTGGTGATCTTTTCCTGACAACAGCATAACCTGTTGGTCTTTTCCAGATACTGACATAACCCGGTGATCTCTTTTCCTGGCAACAACATAATCTGTTGAATTTTTCCAACACCAGCATAACCTGATGATTTTCTTTTGGCAGTGACATAACCTGTTGATCCTTCCCAACACCAGCATAACATGGATCTTCTTTTGGCAACAGAATAACCTGTTGATCCTTCTCAACACCAGCATAACCTGGTGATCTTCTTTTGGCAACAACATAACCTGTTGATCCTTCCCAACACCAACATAACCTGGTGATCTTCTTTTGGCAACAACATAACCTGTTGATTCTTCCTAGACGCCGGCATAACCCGGTGATCCCTTCCTAACAACAGCATAACCTGTTGATTTCTTCCCGGCACCAGCATAACCTGGTGATCTTCTTCTGTCAGCAGCATAACCTGTTAATTTTCTCCTGACGCTGGCATAACCCGGTGATCTTTTCTAACGACGGCATAACCTGTCAATTTTGTAAATATAAGGTCTCCAATCTCTAGTTGATTTTACTTTTAGGCATAGGGTATCCACCCCTTAGTCTACATCCACTCCGGATGCACCATTCCTTACTTTTCATCGCTTTCAATAATAAAGTAGCATAAATTTCATTACAATAACTCACGAAATTTTCCTAGTAAAAACTAGGGCAGAAAATTTCGTTTGTTTGTTTTTGATTGTGTGCAGATTACACTTTAGGACAATGGATTCGAGACGACCAAAAGGAGAATTTTCAATCCGCAAAAAGAGAAAGAGAAGATTGAATCCAAAGTGCAGAAACGGGGAAGACGTGGACAATTCAGAACGAGATTGAAGTCATCCATTCTGTATATCCTACCTTGATGCGAAGGACGAGAAGATAAAACCAGCATCTACGGCTATCAAGCATCGAGATCCAGGTCAGAGTCAGCAAAAGCCAAGACTCAAGACCAAGCCTTAGAGTGTACAGATAGGGATCTTGTAAATAGTAGTTGATAGGCTTAGTTAGTCTTTTTATTTTGTTACTTTGGCGTAATAAGGA
Source organism: Nicotiana paniculata (assembly GCA_005239505.1). NCBI lineage: Eukaryota > Viridiplantae > Streptophyta > Magnoliopsida > Solanales > Solanaceae > Nicotiana > Nicotiana paniculata. Next base: position 917 of record ML348841.1, on the reverse strand, counting down.
GCTCAGCAGCAGTAACAACAACAACAACCACAGTGAAATCACAGTTACCCGGTAGTCCCAGCTACCAAAACTTCTAGAACTACACTGACATGATTCCTTTATAGCCAAGGATATGTAGACAACCTTTGAAGCAGGGTTCAGTCAAACTTTCCAAAAATGCTTCGCATGGAGTATTTGAACGGGTAAAAGTTATTCATAACTGCTCACTTTGTCTTTGCCCGAAAACTTCTCGTGTTTCCGAGCAAAGGGGGGCAGCTGTGAGTATGTAAGACCTACCATATACTCCTACATAATTCAATAAATAAATTAGTTTTATAAATTTTGTTGAATTTCAGTGTTATTTTTTATCATAATTTTTCTTTTAAAATTTATAAATGATCTAAAGTTACATAATTAGATGCATAACCTCAATCATTTTATTGGAAAAATTACAAAAAATTTATNAGAACTAATTAATATATTTCTAGAATTTTAATTATAATTGATTGAAATAATTGATAACAAAAATGTTTTTAATTGCATAATTAGGCTTTAGATCAACTTAATATCTAGCTGTCTAATTCAATCATTTTTATTTAAAATTTGCTACCAAAAAATCACTTTTAAATAATTAGGAGTGTTAATTAATAATTTCACTTTTTAATTAATTCATTAATAAAACTAATTATTATTAGAATTGTTATCCTAAGTGTCTAAAAAGGATCAAAATCAGATTGGGCCAAATACACCCAAGCCCACTTCCCCCTTCCTAATACGCAACACACCCCAGCTCAAACCCCAAACCCGGCCAGCTCCATTACCCCCAAAACGACCCCGTTTTGAGACAAACTAATCCCAGCCGTTGATCTCCCCCGGATCTAACGGGTGAGAACTAACCCCCTAATAAATATATATATATATATATATATATATATATA